>NQII01001563.1:197317-247806 GCA_002778355.1 Clitarchus hookeri
CCCCCTCGCGCGACACTTCGCAGTCCTCACTCAACGTAACAAATTCTTTGATCCTTTGGCAATCGAGTGGTGTAATTTAATTTCAGATGTATACGATAGATTCGTAGCTGCAATGCCAAACTGTATCCCCCGATTTTGTTATCATTAGATTTTCTGAATTGCCCACTATGGTTGCAAATTTAAAGACGTATTCGCGTCAAAAGAGTGAAGAAACCTCGCCTTTCCAAGTGGATCGCTTTATGTACCGAGCGACGTGGTTCAGTGGTTGAACTTCGGACTCGCACTCGGGAGGAACCTGGATTCTAATCCCGGTCCGCCCGTTCTGATTTTGGTTTTCCATGGTTTTCCGAGATCACTCCAGATGAATACTGGGATGGTTTCTTACTACTACAGGCCATGGTAGATTCCCTCCTTGTTCCTGCTTATCTGAGCAACTTGGTCCGTTTATGATTACCTCGCTGTCAACGAGACATTAAGCCACGGTAAGGTTTATTCTACTCAGGTTGGGAAGTTTAATGCCTTAAGTTTGGCAACTAAACTTTTTCACCACCAGGGTGCACTGGTGCCGCATGTATACTGAATTTTTACGTTTGTATGTAAGAAAATGGTATAATTGCAATTTTTATCAAATAACTATGATTATGTAAAATCTTGCGATTTGTATTGTGTTAGAACCTACGTAAATACTATAATTTGTTCTTAGCACTAGAGTGGAAATATAAAGAAATATGTCCACGTATTTTTTTAATGTTCTGTCGTAAAATTGGGTGTAGCAAAACATTGGCTTACACGATTAATTTATGCAAATAAGATCTCTGAATCGAAAAAATCCTTGAAGATGGTTAAAAATATGTTTTTTAAGGCTTGCCTGCGCAGTTTTCTTAAGGGAAAGGAAAACAGTACACATTTTCTTTTTATGACAGCACGCACTTAATTCGTGACGTTTTTCCATTGAAATAGGCGTGCTCATAAACGTCAACTGCCAGACACATTTGTATTTCTTCTGTTTGGTCTTCTTGCAGCGAAGATGATCCCTATGCTAAACTCTCCCACAAAAAAATCTCGTTTTGTTCCCAACTTGAGTAGAATAAACCATAGCCCCACCTACCTACCGCAGTTTGTGTAAGTCACACCCTGGACGATTGTAAGCGAATAAATAACCTGGAAGAAAACAAAGACCGAATCCCGTGCCACCTGGTCTGGGGTAAAACTGGCTACACACTGGGGCAGCAGCCAATGAATACAAAGTTAAGGCTCGAAAATATATAGACCCGTGGAGTATAGCCTACAGGTAGTTCAAAACGCGATATTTTCCTGTCCTTACTAATAATTAGGGCCAGTGACTTTTCGCGTAAAAATAGGAGCACACAGTAGACTTCAATACTATATACACACCTCAGCTGTTGTTATAGCTCCATTGGCTGCTGGTGCCGTGTCCGTCTTTGACCAAGCCACTCAGGACTAAGTAACTCCGACACTGAACCTTCGTGATTAACCAATAACCAATAACCTTCGTGATTAACCAGAACATTTTTTAGCCAATCAAAGAAGCTGGACGACCCTACAGTGCTTTGGACTGTATCTTGTCTCGAAATTTTTTCGCGAATATCACTGCCCCTACTAATAATACTATTCAGACGTAACACGGAAGCAACCAGTATAGCTGTCGTGCAGACATGCGAGATAATGTAAAACTAATTACATAAGCTCATGTAACCAAAATTATAAAACAAAACACAACTATTAATTTAATCAGAACATATGTAATAGTTTCTTGGTGTTAGGTAACGTCAAAGATACAGACGTATATAAACAATAACAGATTTTTAAAAAAATTTATTGTAGGCTCTTTCTCCCACACAATTAAATAATGTCGAGACATAAAAGACACGAATATGAGTGTAGATATGAGGAGCGAGGGCATAAATAAGCGACTATAGGTTGTGCTTGCCTCTTCAAGTGCAGGCTAAAATCGAGATGTTAGCTCGAGGAAGAGAAATAAAGAGAACTGGTTTACAACGGCCATATCTCTCTGAGCGACCCCGTCGACGCAATATTCGTGCGGAGAGAAGGAGTTGATGGGGGTGAGGGGTGGGGGGCTCGCAGGGCGTATGTCGCCAGGGCTACGTCGTTTGAAATTCACGGCGCGCTCGCTGACAAAATAAAAAGCGAGTCGGCTGTGCGCACAGTACGTGTAACCTCGCCTGCAAACATCAGACGTGGCCCGTGTGTCGAGCGAGAGACAGCTCCCGCGTTTTGCTACCGCCNTGCTACCGCCTGCCGCCGCTCTCTTCTCCGGCGCACGTCCCGACCATCACGCTGCTTAACAGAGGGTTCACGATCGATATACACAAGCACAGAGCATAGAACGTGACAATACAACATTCATACCACCGTGATCCTTGTGCGAAAGTGCCTGGCGTCAGTCGGCAGTGTCTGAAAATGAATGATTGAGTGAGTAAAGAAATATGGGCGGCTCTTAACAGCGAGGTCTTGAGACCCGGCAGTAATGCTGAATAATGTATTTTCGTAACAGATTGTGACATTGTGTTGAAAATGGGCTGCAATTNTTGAGACCCGGCAGTAATGCTGAATAATGTATTTTCGTAACAGATTGTGACATTGTGTTGAAAATGGGCTGCAATTAAAAATATTGTGAATTTTTTGCAGTTATTTAACCTTCCAGTTCCGAATTAATTTACGAGGTCAGGTGTTGCAATCGTTATATTTTTTTTATGAGTTTTGTACTTGTTACAAAGTTGCTTCTCGCAACCAGTGAACAGCGTACTACATCTTCGTTCATTTCGGCGTTGACCATTTACAAGTGAGAGAAACAGAAACATCCACAAATGAGATTTCTCATCAAAGAGATGCTCAAAACACCGGTCATTGATTCCTTCTTGTGTAGGTACAGTGCGTCCATAAATATCAGTCATTTGCAACATGTCCGCAATCAAGGTCACGGGGACTGAGCGGGTTAAAATCATTGCTTTTGCGATAGCAAACATGCGTATAACATTAAAAAATATCTGCTAGTATACTGTTACTAGTTCTTTCCTCTAAATTTATCTTTTGCGACATTTCTTCGTTTCNCATTAAAAAATATCTGCTAGTATACTGTTACTAGTTCTTTCCTCTAAATTTATCTTTTGCGACATTTCTTCGTTTCTACAACATAACTGTTCTTCCATTTTGAATAAACAACTTCGTTGAAAATGTTATACTCTTCTTTGATTGGCTGTTCACTCATGCTCCTGCGCAAGAAAAGAACTATAACCATTTTCTTTGAGTGCAATGTCAGGAGCTCTCATGCACAGGACCTGTTATGCGCAGTTGTGAAACAATAGGTTCGATAACATGGCGGTCAACTCTCTAGCACACGACACGTGTTCTGTGGCAGAATCAAAATTGTGAGGTAATTATGAGATCGTAATTCCCTTTTATTGTCTGTATTGCTGTGTAAGGTCAATAGCTAGTTGAGTATAGGGGTACTTTCCGAATTTTTATTTTATAAAAACAAACACGCTAGAAAAAGCAATAATCCAATATGGCGGGGGAAGTAGGGGTTGCAGTATCCCTTCCAACTTAGATTAATATTTGTTTTCCCGTAGCTTACTTTTCGATTCAAATATTTGGAGACGAGGACTATCAGGATACAGTGCATAGATTAACCAATACCTTTTTTTTAAGTAGGGTAAATAAAGGTAAGTTCGTAACACATGCAATTTCGTGATACATTTTAGGATGTCTATAACGAATATACCTGTACTATCTTAGAGCTCTAACTTGGCATGGTAGTTCCTACGTCCACCAAGAGATAGTGCTACAAGTAGCGTTTGGTTCNACTATCTTAGAGCTCTAACTTGGCATGGTAGTTCCTACGTCCACCAAGAGATAGTGCTACAAGTAGCGTTTGGTTAGCAGTGAAAGAGTGCTTCAAAACGAAAGTTCACTGAACATAAGATAGAAAGTTTTCAAGTTAGGTGAAGTGATGTGTGTTCTACGTTTAAGAAGTCATATTGTGATCCATATTAATGGTATGTAAATAATTATTATACCGTTGTTTAGCCAGTGATATGCACTTACTATGCAAATAATTTTGTAAATTTATACAGCTTCACGCACTCGTTATTGCTTAGGGTTCTCGATGGTATTCCTTAGCGTTTTTGTCCTAGACAAAACGACTGTTGCACAGGTATAAATTTGGGTAGCCATAGCGGGGTTTATATGCATTTTGTAGCATAACAACACTAACCGATATTGAAGTAAACATTGTTTACAACAACTTGTTTCCAATTTATATGCTTATTTACGCGTGTCAGGAATTTACCTATGTCACGAGATTAATTATATCACGAAATTACCTTGTCTCTTTTTTTTANTTATTTACGCGTGTCAGGAATTTACCTATGTCACGAGATTAATTATATCACGAAATTACCTTGTCTCTTTTTTTTAATGACAGGTTGAAATAAAGGGGTAAATACCATAAATACGACTCTAGTTAGTTACGTGAAGCTTCTATTTTAATGAAACAACAAAACTTTTCAATTGATAATGCTTCTAAGCAAATGGGTGTTCCGTGGAGTTCACTTAAATATTATCTGAAAAATAACCCAGATGAAAACATAAATGAGCTTTTGCCAAAACTAGGAAGATCATTTGCACTCACGTCAGACCTAGAAATAAGGCTGTTCAATTACATCATACAGATGCAGNGCCAAAACTAGGAAGATCATTTGCACTCACGTCAGACCTAGAAATAAGGCTGTTCAATTACATCATACAGATGCAGGAGTTAGGTTTTGGTCTGGCAATTTCTACTGTTAGAAAAGTGGCACAAGACCTTGCAAAAAGTGTCGGCCGTGAATNGAGTTAGGTTTTGGTCTGGCAATTTCTACTGTTAGAAAAGTGGCACAAGACCTTGCAAAAAGTGTCGGCCGTGAATTTTTTTTAAATTCTGAAAGTGAGAGTGCTAGTAAATGGTGGTGGGCCAATTTAAAGAATCGGTACAATCCCTCATTACGAGTTCCAGAAAACCTTGCAGCATATAGGACTTATATGGCGAACGAAGAAATTNTTCCAGAAAACCTTGCAGCATATAGGACTTATATGGCGAACGAAGAAATTATAGCAGATTTTTATGTGAAGCTACAATTTTAATGAACACGTTAGGGAACTGCTGTGGAACTGCAATGAAGCAGGCTTTCCGTATGTTGTGAAACCGAACAAAGTTGTTACGACAGTTAGTAAAAGACACGTTTACAAGAGGGTGTATACTGACAGAGGGGATCACACACACTTTTGGGATGTTTTTGTGCAAATGGTACCTGGATTCCACCGATGATTATTTTCGAAAGTGTCAGATGGAACGATAATTAAAAAAAAAACATTGTCTGCCAAATGCAATGATGAAGTTGTCTCCAAAAGGGCGGATTAACAGTGACTTATTTTACNACTATCTTAGAGCTCTAACTTGGCATGGTAGTTCCTACGTCCACCAAGAGATAGTGCTACAAGTAGCGTTTGGTTCGCAGTGAAAGAGTGCTTCAAAACGAAAGTTCGCTGAACATAAGATAAAAAGTTTTCAAGTTTGGTGAAGTGATGTGTGTTCTACGTTTAAGAAGTCATATTGTGATCCATATTAATGGTATGTAAATAATTATTATACCGTTGTTTAGCCAGTGATATGCACTTACTATGCAAATAATTTTGTAAATTTATACAGCTTCACGCACTCGTTATCGTTATTGCTTAGGGTTCTCGATGGTATTCCTTAGCGTTTTTGTCCTAGACAAAACGACTGTTGCACAGGTATAAATTTGGGTAGACATAACGAGGTTTATATGCATTTTGTAGCATAATAACACTAACAGATATTGTAGAAAACATTGTTTACAACAACTTGTTTCCAATTTATATGATTATTTACGCGTGTCAGGAATTTACCTATGTCACGAGATTAATTATATCACGAAATTACCTTGTCTCTTTTTTTTAATGACAGGTTGAAATAAAGGGGTAAATACCATAAATACGACTCTAGTTAGTTACGTGAAGCTTCTATTTTAATGAAACAACAAAACTTTTCAATTGATAATGCTTCTAAGCAAATGGGTGTTCCGTGGAGTTCACTTAAATATTATCTGAAAAATAACCCAGATGAAAACATAAATGAGCTTTTGCCAAAACTAGGAAGATCATTTGCACTCACGTCAGACCTAGAAATAAGGCTGTTCAATTACATCATACAGATGCAAGAGTTAGGTTTTGGTCTGGCAATTTCTACTGTTAGAAAAGTGGCACAAGACCTTGCAAAACGTGTCGGCCGTGAATTTTTTTTAAATTCTGAAAGTGAGAGTGCTAGTAAATGGTGGTGGGCCAATTTAAAGAATCGGTACAATCCCTCATTACGAGCTCCAGAAAACCTTGAAGCATATAGGACTTATATGGCGAACGAAGAAATTATCGCAGATTTTTATGTGAAGCTACAATTTTTATGAACACGTTAGGGATTAAAGAATTACCTGATAGGCTGTGGAACTGCAATGAAACAGGCCGTCCGTATATTGTGAAACCGAACAAAGTTGTTACGACAGTTAGTAAAAGATAAGTTTACAAGAGGGTGTATACTGACAGAGGGGTTCACACACACTTTTGGGATGTTTTTGTGCAAATGGTACCTGGATTCCACCGATGATTATTTTCGAAAGTGTCAGATGGAACGATAATTAAAAAAAAAAACATTGTCTGCCAAATGCAATGATGAAGTTGTCTCCAAAAGGGCGGATTAACAGTGACTTATTTTACNAAAAAAAAAACATTGTCTGCCAAATGCAATGATGAAGTTGTCTCCAAAAGGGCGGATTAACAGTGACTTATTTTACTAATGGTTTCAATTCTTTGTGAACGCTATTCCTCCTGCACGACCAGTAATTTTTCTTTTGGATTCACATGCCTCACATATAAATTTCTGAAGTAATTTCATTTGCCAAGGAAAATTATATTTTCTCATTTACTTTCCCAGCCCATACAACACATCTGTTGCAGCATTTGTTGTAAACTCCTGCATCATGATGCAGGAATTTACAGATCCCTAAAATCACATTGGGCCCAAATACTTAATACATGAAGGAAAATCCCGTGGAAAAACCAAACAGAAGTAATTTTCTCACGATAAAGAATCCTGCCTTTATTGCGAGCTTCTGTAGCGACAACATAACAAATGCTTTCAAGAAAACAGGAATTCACCCTTTCAGCAAATGTGTAATTCCGAAGGAAGCTCTTCAACCATCGCAACTAACAAACAATCCTCTTCCTGAAGAACGGATGGAAAACCACCAGCTCTCAATAACTGAAAGGATCTCGGTCTTCCCATCGGGGGCAGCGAAGGCTAGCCTCAAAAAACAAATAATAAAGGGAGACTCAGGTGCCAAATACCTCACTCTATTTAGTGGAACTTTCATCAGTGTCAACCGGATCGATGTCAGCGTCACTGCATTGGTCGATGCCAGCATCAAAGCTTATCACTTCAGCATCAATGATTCATATTTCAACATCGAAGTCCCCTACCTCGANTGGTCGATGCCAGCATCAAAGCTTATCACTTCAGCATCAATGATTCATATTTCAACATCGAAGTCCCCTACCTCGAAAGCGAACCCTCCCACTTCGACAGCGATGCCCCCCACTTCGACAGCGAAGCCTCTCATGTCAACAATGAAACCTTCCATGTCCGGGCAGAAACTTTCAGCATGTAATTGTAAATCAAATAAAGTTGTAATAGAGGCAAATGATTGGTACTACGGCGTGTGTGAAACCGGTTATTTGTAAAATTTCAAAATTAAAACAAATGCTGCCTGGGTACAGTGCTCATATTGCTTANGGTCGATGCCAGCATCAAAGCTTATCACTTCAGCATCAATGATTCATATTTCAACATCGAAGTCCCCTACCTCGACAGCGAAGCCTCCCACTTCGACAGCGATGCCCCCCACTTCGACAGCGAAGCCTCTCATGTCAACAATGAAACCTTCCATGTCCGGGCAGAAACTTTCAGCATGTAATTGTAAATCAAATAAAGTTGCAATAGAGGCAAATGATTGGTACCACGACGTGTGTGAAACCGGTTATTTGTAAAATTTCAAAATTAAAACAAATGCTGCCTGGGTACAGTGCTCATATTGCTTANCGTGTGTGAAACCGGTTATTTGTAAAATTTCAAAATTAAAACAAATGCTGCCTGGGTACAGTGCTCATATTGCTTAATACCATACCATGAACAGTGCCAACCTGCAGATTCTGGAAAATCAATTTTGATGTGTGCTAATTTTGCGGATTATGAGAGTGAATTAAAAGAATAAAGAGTTATGTGCAACTGAATTCCTAAAAATTCCTGCACTTAAGTCCAAGGGTAAATCATTTTCTGTTATGTTATTTTTGTATTTTTTTAAACATGAAGATATGAAAATAACTTAGTGATGTGATGGAAAACTAAAAACGAATATTCTTTAACTCATTGAAGGTATTTTTGTGCAATTAACTGCAGAATACATATGCTCACGGACTTACCTAACCAATATCACGAAATTGGATAACCACATCACGAAAATAGATATCATATAGTTTAAGTTGGATTATTATGTAACAAAATTGATTCCAATGGGAAATATAGCGTACATTGTTAGCATCAAATTACAGTCGAACCATACTGACCTACGATTATAGTATTGTATGAAGGAGTTTGCATAAAAGACTAAGAAATAAAGTTGATCACGAATTACCTTACCTTATACAGTATTTTGCCTATGTGGTTTTTGTCATATCTGTACCCGTAGTAAAGATGATCTCATTATTTATTATTTTTCAGTCTCACGTGAGAAAATACAGACTGAAACCAGTCCGTTCTGGTTTCAGGAATTCTGTAATGTAGTAATGTAGCTAAAAGTAAAGTTTGAATTGCCAATCACCAAAAAGCATACATTTAAATAAAAATATATAAAGATTTTTATTTTAAATTATGTAATAATTTAAATTGAACTGTTTTTAAAAAACAACAGCAGTCAAAAACAAAGAATACGTTTTAAATTGAACTGCTTTTAAAAAACAACAGTCAAAAACAAAGAACCGTTTCCATTTTGATCGAATAACGCACACACTAAGATGCGTTTCTATCGGTCTAACGTAAGTAGTAACATTGCTATTGTGTTAGTTAAATTTTGGGAGAGTGCTGCTTAATGCTCACTGCCTAAATTTTTTATTGTGTAAACCTCTTTATGGTACGCTAATAAAGATACACACGTATGATGCGTGAGAGAGAGAGAGAGAGANTTTTTATTGTGTAAACCTCTTTATGGTACGCTAATAAAGATACACACGTATGATGCGTGAGAGAGAGAGAGAGAGAGATAGAGAACTGTGAAATTTGTACAGCAGCTGCAACTGATTCTGGAAACATCATTTACGTCATTTTCCCGCCCANTTTCCCGCCCAAAAAAAAAAAAACTATCGGAGTTGAAATGAGAAATTGAAACTTGTCTTTGAGCATGAAACGTTTCTTAAATGCGTTTCGCTTTTAGACACCACTGCAACTCATTCATAAGTTTTTGAATGACGCGTTTGCTACCAAAACTCTATAACGCACTTCATGCGCCAATCAGACGAAATCATTAAACGTAAAAAACCCTCCACCACCTTTCCCAACACGTGTAGGTATACGCTGAGTTAAAGCCAGCTGCACAACATCCACAACTCGTACCAAGGGTGCGGTGGCATTTTTATCACGAAATACCTGTGATAAAACTACGAATGCGCCTATACACTTTTACTGTTCGCCCAAAATTTTAATGAGCAGAAAATGATAAAAAATGTATTTTTGTTGTCGGGCCCCTATTGCAGGAAAACATGCAGCGAAAAAGTTATTTACATTTAAAAATGGAAAAACTAAAGGAAAGATACAATACTTTGTTCTCTTACATTTGCATTTTTTTGCACTAGGTCCGCCAGCTGTTTATCGTTTATCAAGGCGAGGCGAAAAAAAAAAACCACATGCAGCGTATTGTGCAAACGCACGTACAAAAACTGTGATGAAAAACAGGACGCGTTCTATCGCTGTAATCATAACAGTCAACAACACTTGCGCAGTTCTGAGTAGGAAATTAAGTACAGGATCATGAGTAGAAAGTTCACGGCCTACAGCGATAAGCACGAAACAGAGAATGGGGAATACGTAGGTCGACCAAGTTCCTTAAAAAAAATCCCCGAGCTTATTGTTAATTTGAAGCTGCATACAATTTGACTTAACTTAAAAAAAGAACAGTTTTATAATTTCACAGTTAAGTGTAAAGGAAGAAGCTATAATTAAGTTTCCACCAAGACGGACAGCAACTTACGAGCAATGGCTGGCTTGAGACAGCGCGAAGAGAAACAAACTTCATTGGAGAATTGTACACAGCTGGCAGCAAGGCTCTACTGCAGTGATGGTAACATTTCAAGGGCCAATTTCCTTTTTAACTTATCAAAATTTCCCTCCGTAAAGCTAAATTTCCCTCTAATTAAATTTCTGTACAAAAATTGCAGAAAATATACAAATTAAATTTGTTAAACACATAAATATACACCGCAAAAACACAAATCTGTATTGTCCATTAAAAAAATTAAAAATTAATTTTTACGTCTGTTTTGTAGACGCCCACATTTTCATTTATTCAATCATAAATAAAAATATGCCAACCTCGCAGGTGATGCATGATATCGATTAACTGTCTGGTTTCGATTTTTCTACAAGGGTCAACCGCTAGCTCCAGCATCGAGAAACTAGCGCACACAATCATAGTTACAGAAATAAGCCTACATAAATCACTGCTTAAAAGTAGTGCTCCTCGTTAACGTAAAATAATACAACCATTTTGCTTTATTCTGTGTTGCTTATTTCAAAAAACAGATAGCGCTGTCAGCTGTCACAACATTTAAGTGGTTATCACGAGAAGCACGAACTTCCTGTCAACAACTTAATTGTTTTACATCCCGTTGACGGTTTGAAATTTTCCTGGATTCCGAGATACATCTGAAAAAGTTACCCTCTACTTTAAAAAGTATCTAAAATTTCCCCGAAAAAAGGGGCTACATTTCCATAGACTTGCCGTTTCTGGCCTACAGCTATCAGGGCCCAAGCATTTAGCTTTTGTACGATAGATAAATGGAGGAGCAGGAAATACCAGGCCAAGCGTAATGAACAAGAGATAGAAGCATCTTCAAAACGAAACACTAAAAGAAAATACTACATTTACAAAAAAAATGGGTAACTNCCAAGCATTTAGCTTTTGTACGATAGATAAATGGAGGAGCAGGAAATACCAGGCCAAGCGGAATGAACAAGAGATAGAAGCATCTTCAAAACGAAACACTAAAAGAAAATACTACATTTACAAAAAAATGGGTAAATTAGGTGTCAAGAAATGAGTAACGCTGCAAGCAAAATTCTGTATACAAAAAGTTACACAGTAGATATGTAAACAGAGACGAAATTACATGTCGGTTCCTTTGATGTGGGCTTACCCGTTCTCTGGTTGGCTGCGCGAGACTTTGAGAACGGGTCTTGTGTCTGACTGGCTACTGCTTGCTGCAAAAGGTTCGCTATTGGATGGGCTGCCGGCTGGCGAGTAGGTTATCGGGCGTTGATTGGAGGACCGCGTTCCGACATGTCACTGGCTAACGACGCCATTCTGCTGGCGCGTGTAGCTGGAGTTAGCAGTATAAGGGGCTGTTTCACATATTTATTCTTAACTGCTCTGCGACAAAGCCTACAATGACGCCTAACATATTTTTGTTTGAAGTGTAAGAGGACAATGTGAGAAACACGATCCCGTTTTAGGGGGTTCTCACACAATGGGGGGTCGGAGTCAATTTTGGCATTCACATTTTTTTTCCCTTGCCAAATTTTGTCTAGATTCGTCAAACAGTGTAGAACTGTATAAAAAACAACGTACAGTGCATACATATAAAGGCTGTTCACAGTGAAGTGAGAACGTTTGAGGACCTCGTTACTATTTTCCTTTCAGCCATTTTTTTATCCTTTAAACACCTTTTCTAAAAAAAATGTTGCCATGTAAATAATAAAAAACAGTGTGTATATTCCACTGCACTCTTAAGTTAACATCCAAGGATAAAATAAAATAAATTTGACTACTAATCCAATTGAGAGGGCTTTCAAAAGTGCCCACTTTACCATGAATAACCTATAGAGACACACAGTTTTACACGTACATATACCTACATGATGAGTTTTATCATACTTATATTTGATTTTAGTCTGAAAAAAAAGGAACAGTGATAGCAGATATGAAAGAGTTGTAGATGAGAGGAAGATGGTTGTTGGTCAGCGCAGCGGCTGGCACCGGGGGATGTCTGAAGGGGGTGGGGCAACGCAGTAACGATGATTGAAGAGCAGGGCAAGGCGGGTGTATGTATGAACCACAATCTCGGCCCGCATCTCCACGCCCACCCCCAGAGCATATCGCCACTGCTCCCACGACACACGAGATGTGGCAGACGTCGGTGTCTTCTCCGCCCGCACAGCTATGGCAGACTGCACGTCCGAGCTGCCACGGTTTGGGCTTTCACCTTACGTTAGCTCACGATGAAAACTACTCAACTGATTTCGAATAAACAAAAATAATTATTTACTTGCTGCATTACGAAAACACAATACTTAATAACCAAAAGTACAAATTTAACCTTTTAGGGGCATTGCTTGCCAACTGGCAGCTGCAAAATTCTAATAGGAAAGAAATCCCATGTTAACAAAATGTCGCCTCAGTGCGTTAATTTTAAAGATAGGCGTTACAAACAAAACGTATTCTTCAAGAATTTTTTAGGAAAAGTTCCCTACAGCAGATATGTTTCCATAACATGTATAGCCTGTTTGCAAGGAATTATTAAAATTCATGTTTTACAAAAAAGCACATACTGTCTATCTATATTGAAAATATACACTCGTAGGAATCTTCTCCTAAAAAATTCGCGAAGAATACATTTAGTTCGAAATGACTATCTTTAAAATTAACATACAGGGGCAAAATTTCCTTAACACGGGATTTCCTATTTAAATTTCGCAACTGCCAGCCGGTAGGCAGTGCCCTTACTTAGTGTATAAAACACAAGTACTTGAGCAATGTCTAAAACAGTTGTGTTGGAATTAACAAGTTATCTTACAGCAAGGTATTTCCAACATACAGCATATCATGTGCATGAATGTTCAAAAGAAAAAAAAAGCCAATGATAATGTGAAGCAATCACGCGTTTTACGGTGGAGGATATGCCTGTTTCCCGCCTATGTGAAAAATAAGTCGAGGAATAGGTGACCTATGACCCTAAACACCCATTCACGATATGTTTTCCTGGTGTAACTTTTTAACACTTGGCTTCCTTCGTGCACTCTCCCCTTGCTCACTAAACCACTCGTCTTTCTCCTTCTGGATGTCCACGAAACGACATGTAACCATCGCCGGTGATATATACACGTAAATTTACGTATGTGTGTATGCATATTATGTANGAGAACGTTTGAGGACCTCGTTACTATTTTCCTTTCAGCCATTTTTTTATCCTTTAAACACCTTTTCTAAAAAAATGTTGCCATGTAAATAGTAAAAAACAGTGTGTATATTCCACTGCACTCGGAAGTTAACATCCAAGGATAAAATAAAATTAATTTGACTACTAATCCAATTGAGAGGGCTTTCAAAAGTGCCCACTTTACCATGAATAACCTATAGAGACACACAGNAATTTGACTACTAATCCAATTGAGAGGGCTTTCAAAAGTGCCCACTTTACCATGAATAACCTATAGAGACACACAGTTTTACACGTACATATACCTACATGATGAGTTTTATCATACTTATATTTGATTTTAGTCTGAAAAAAAAGGAACAGTGATAGCAGATATGAAAGAGTTGTAGATGAGAGGAAGATGGTTGTTGGTCAGCGCAGCGGCTGGCACCGGNGAACAGTGATAGCAGATATGAAAGAGTTGTAGATGAGAGGAAGATGGTTGTTGGTCAGCGCAGCGGCTGGCACCGTGGGATGTCTGAAGGGGGTGGGGCAACGCAGTAACGATGATTGAAGAGCAGGGCAAGGCGGGTGTATGTATGAACCACAATCTCGGCCCGCATCTCCACGCCCACCCCCAGAGCATATCGCCACTACTCCCACGACACACGAGATGTGGCAGACGTCGGCGTCTTCTCCGCCCGCACAGCTATGGCAGTACTGCACGTCCGAGCTGCCACGGTTTGGGCTTTCACCTTACGTTAGCTCACGATGGAAACTACTCAACTGATTTCGAATAAACAAAAATAATTATTTACTTGCTGCATTACGAAAACACAATACTTAATAACCAAAAGTACAAACTTAACCTTTTAGGGGCATTGCTTGCCAACTGGCAGCTGCAAAATTCTAATAGGAAAGAAATCCCATGTTAAGAAAATGTCGCCTCAGTGCGTTAATTTTACAGATAGGCGTTACAAACAAAACGTATTCTTCAAGAATTTTTTAGGAAAAGTTCCCTACAGCAGATATGTTTCCATAACATGTATAGCCTGTTTGCAAGGAATTATTAAAATGCATGTTTTACAAAAAAGCACATACTGTCTATCTATATTGAAAATATACACTCGTAGGAATCTTCTCCTAAAAAATTCGCGAAGAATACATTTAGTTCGAAATGACTATCTTTAAAATTAACATACAGGGGCAAAATTTCCTTAACACGGGATTTCCTATTTAAATTTCGCAACTGCCAGCCGGTAGGCAGTGCCCTTACTTAGTGTATAAAACAGAAGTACTTGAGCAATGTTTAAAACAGTTGTGTTGGAATTAACAAGTTATCTTACAGCAAAGTATTTCCAACATACAGTATATCATCTGCATGCATGTTCAAAAGAAAAAAAAAAAGCCAATGATAATGTGAAGCAATCACGCGTTTTACGGTGGAGAATATGCTTGTTTCCCGCCTATGTGAAAAATGAGTCAAGGAATAGGTGACCTATGACCCTAAACACCCATTCACGATATGTTTTCCTGGTGTAACTTTTTAACACTTGGTTTCCTTCGTGCAATCTCCCCTTGCTCACTAAACCACTTGCCTTTCTCCTTCTGGAGGTCCACGAAACGACATGTAACCATCGCCGGTGATATATACACGTAAATTTACGTATGTGTGTATGCATATTATGTANGTCCACGAAACGACATGTAACCATCGCCGGTGATATATACACGTAAATTTACGTATGTGTGTATGCATATTATGTATAACGTGATTCAGAGAGATGTGTACTAACTCGGAAAAGTTATTTCCCACGAAAAAAATATAAAGTTTGATATAGGATATCCATGGTCGGTCTCAAAATTGAAGCGCTGTAGAACCCCTGAATGATGGATGGTGAGAGGGATATTATGAAAAGTACCAGCATTATAACAAAGGAAATCTTAATGTTTCACCACAATAACACGTATAACATCTGAAGCCACTCTTTAATGTGCAAATGAAAACTCGTTTCCATATCAGAGAAAAATAAAATTAAGAGTATCATTGCACTTTTCAGGCACATTATACTGTCATATTCTATACCTCAACCAGGCCAAATTGTCGAAAATATAGTTATAATACTATCTGTTACCTTAAGAACTAAGGGATCCATGTCTTACATTCCTCNGGCCAAATTGTCGAAAATATAGTTATAATACTATCTGTTACCTTAAGAACTAAGGGATCCATGTCTTACATTCCTCTCCCCTAATATTGAAATCAAGTGATAAAATAAGTGACGTGGCAGTCGTTTACAGTCGTGTACAGTTTACAGTCGTTTGAACAGAGGAAAATTATTCGACTTGCAGAGCCCGTAGGTAATATTATGCCTTAGATGAAAAGTTCTATACATATGCGTTTGACAGTCTTACTGGTAAAACAGCCATTCAGTCACAGAGTACTTAAGAATACAAAAGTGAAACAGCTCCTAATTCCGCGAACTCTAGCCGAAGAAGCAAGCAAAATGGCGTCACTAACCATCAAAATGTTGGAAGGCCGTTCGCTAATCAGAGCCTGGTAATCTACTCATCAACCGGCAACCCAGACAATACGGAAACTTCCGTAGTATGCAGTATCCAATCGGACCCAAGGATCGTTCCCAGAGCGTCGCGCAGCCAATCACAGAGTAGGTAACGTTCACATCAAAGAAAATGCCACACCGTTTCAGTCTGTGTGGTTCCTGCGCAGCTGGTATGCGCAATCTCGGGTGGATGAGGCGCCCGCCTTCAGGAGAGGAGTGAACTCGGGGTGTGCGGGAGAGATAAATATTGGATAGCAGGGGGAAAGGGACGGCGTGTTTGTTTTGGTAGAGGGCGCCGGCTTGCTGCACGCGCCCCGTACGTCGTCGCGTCTTGAAGAGAGACACCCGCACGACAGCAAGGTCCCCGGGTTGGGGCACGACTCGGCTGCACGGCCTCGTGTGCATGATACGTGCTACAAGGGTTGGCGTGATGGCCGCCATGACACACTTATGTCACACGACACTGCAAACTGATCTTCCGGTAATTCACCTCTTCAGAAATCACCGTCCTTCCTCTAACTGCAAGCATTTCGAAATGCACACCGGAACACGGACATTTATAAGTTTGTTAATGGTTATTTCCTACTTTTCTGAAGCTCTGCGAAGGATATGCTTTCAGACTATTCTTCCGCCTCATGGAAAAAAAAGTTAAAGTCTAGAAAATTACACCAAATGGACAACGCACAACGTTAGTGAGATCTGAGTTTAACAATACTTTGCATTATAACTATTTCACAAAAGTTTAACTTAGCCTAAAATTATATATTTTTATGTTAACACAAGTATAAAACGATTGTTATATATGGCATATTTAGTAAACAACCAAACATATCCAAATGGGGTGATCTTTCAAAAGTTTGATTCAAAAAGTAGTGGCGAGTGGTGAACTGTTGCAAGGTAAACTGGTGTTTGTTCATTGCTGTTCATTCTCGGTGCACGCAGCAGAAGCCAGTAACCACAGTGCAACCTTGAGTGGTGGAAGTGTAAACTAGCAAGCAACAGGACACAGCACAGAGCTAACGCCAGCTTACCTTGCAACAGGTCACCACACGACACTGTCAAAAAGTGCGAAGAACCAGCGAATAGACTCTATGTTAAGGTGGCTGCCTGGGTAGACCGCCGAACGGTGAGCAGAGCTCCAGCAGAAAACGTTTTATTAAAAAACCGTTCAAAGTGTATGAGTGGGGTCTGCTTATGAATAGCAATTCAGAAACGTCACGCGTCTATAAACGTTTATCAGTTCCTCCATTTCTCTCTGAAGCATGTTTTTGTGATAGTGAAAATTGCTCAAACGGGTGTTTTCACGGCCATTTTTAGGCATGAACATTCCTTTACAAAATATTAAAAAAGGAATAGGAACGTACAACAAACCTTCATTATTATTATTACATAATTAAATGGTAGGGTCTTCCGCTGAAAGTCTCATAGAGGCGCGTTATAGACGGCAAGACTNTCAAAGTGTATGAGTGGGGTCTGCTTATGAATAGCAATTCAGAAACGTCACGCGTCTATACACGTTTATCAGTTCCTCCATTTCTCTCTGAAGCATGTTTTTGTGATAGTGAAAATTGCTCAAACGTGTGTTTTCACGGTCATTTTTAGGCATGAACATTCCTTTACAAAATATTAAAAAAGGAATAGGAACGTACAACAAACCTTCATTATTATTATTACATAATTAAATGGTAGGGTCTTCCGCTGAAAGTCTCATAGAGGCGCGTTATAGACGGCAAGACTGCACGCCAGTTCAATGTTTTGCGCGTAGAGGCGATGAGAGAGTTAATGCGCATGTCTCGGTCACCCCTAGCGCTCCCACACTTTGAGGCCTCAGACGTGCAAAATTCCGTCAACCCGGCGGCCACCTTAACAGCGAAACAGCACATGCCTTGATGTTTTGAAATGCCACTAAAACTGTTTGCTATTTTTCTTCGTATTAAAATAACAACTGGCGTGATTAGTGACATATTTGTGTTTCTAAAAGTTTCGCAATGCCAACTACAACACATTGGGCAGACAAACTATTAGCAGGTGATGCTGTTTGGATTTCTCTTGAATAGCCTATTTTTATAACTGGGCTGTGCCAGAAAACTGTGTTCATTGAGAAGTTGAAGGCAAAATTGATATAGCGTCGTCCCTACCAGAACAACATCTCCCATTTCCAAATCCTGTGCACGGGCCTGCAGCGAACGTATAACCACGGAATAAATAAGAATACAGAAGTGAAACAACAGCTTGTACCGCAAACTCCAGCCGCACACGCCAGCACAATGGCGTCACTGGCCGCTAGGCTACACGTCAGAACGCCAATTGCCAATCGGCGTGTGGTAACTTTCATGCCAGCCAGCAGCCCTGCAAATATGAAAACCTTTGGCAACATGGCGGTAACCAATCAGGCACACGGTGCACCCCAGAGCCTGGCTCAGCCAATTGAAGAACGGGTACGGTCACATCAAAGGAACCGCCCCACCATTTATCCTCTGTACACTTACCTATAGCACAGTAAACTAAGCACTTTTGAAAGCCTTGCTTACGATCTACTTGTATGTACATCTTGTATCCTTCCACCAATTGTAAAAATAATGTTGGCATGTGTCGGTTGAGTGAAACTATGAAAATTACAGAAAAGTAAATATTTAACAAATTTACTCATTCTTACACTTACATGCATCAAAGAAAACAGAACGCAAAATAAATAATTTCATTTATTCACAAATGTTTATCAAACACTTTTAGTTCAACGGTAAAACAAGGGACTAATTTCCCTCCGTCATTACCAAATTTACTGGCCGCATGCCAGTCGGCGTGGCCGTTAAAATATGTGCAAGGATGGGAGCAGTGACGTTTTTCAAAGGTTGATTTCTTAAGTGCTCACTTTACCGCGAACAGCCTATACTCTGTGGTACAGTCACAAAGTACTTACGAATAGAGGTGAAATGGCGGCGTGTATTGCGAACTTAAGCAACGTGGTGGGAGGTCGTTCACCGATCAGCTCCTGGAAACCAATTTTCTAGGCGGTGCCCCGACCAACATGAAGTATTCCTAAATGCGCAGTAGCCAGACGCAAGGCTCATTTCCACAGCTTCGCGCATAAAAATACCTTCTTTTCGGTTGAATTGGAATTTTACTTGTATTTTATCTGTAAATTATAATATTTCATTTATAATTAATATGAATTAAAACAGGGAGGTGTTGAGAGTTGAAAGGTTTGGGCGAATCTTAACAACAAGATCTTGAGAGCCGACGAGGGTGAAATGACGTAAGAATGGAGCAGCGCCGGAATACAAGGGTGGAGGAAACGGAAGATCTCCGAGAAATCCCGCCTACAGGCGGCATCGTCCGGCACGACTTAAAACAGAGAGAAAATAGGTGTGTTGCTAATGTCTGGTTATGAAAAATATTATTACACTGAGTGCGCACTAACGCGGTGCACTGTCCCTTTGGTGTAGTTTCCTAGACTTGGTTAAGGTTAGTTTGCATGAAGCGGAGGAATATCTTGGAGGTAGAACTTTGGCTGGGCTTCAGAAAATCGGAACTAACCGTGGTGCGTGAAGTGTATGAAACAGTTATGGTGTGTATATGGAGCGGGGCAGAGGCATGGCAGTAGTGGGCGTGGCTAGGTGGGCGGGGCAGCGCACGTGATCGGCACGTGGGCGCCTGGCGGCCGGCCAGAACACCTCACCACGTCGCAACACAAACTCCAGCCTCACCCCGGCACAACTCTCCACCTAAGTCCTCTCGCGACTGGGAGGGGGCTCCGTCTCATTACGCATGCCGGGCTACTTCGACGCCTTGCTTCTAACACTTTACCGTGCGAGGTGGCGCAGTGGTTCACTTTCGGACTCGCATTCTGGAGGACCTGGGTTCAAACCCCGGTCCGGCCCTCCTGATTTCGGTTAGCCATGCTTCTGCGAAATCACTCCAAGCGAATGC
This sequence comes from Clitarchus hookeri, assembly GCA_002778355.1. Taxonomy (NCBI): domain Eukaryota; kingdom Metazoa; phylum Arthropoda; class Insecta; order Phasmatodea; family Phasmatidae; genus Clitarchus; species Clitarchus hookeri. The sequence goes on from NQII01001563.1 coordinate 217,366, forward strand.
TGGGATGGGACCTTACTACAGGCCATGGCCGATTCCTGCCTTATTCTTGCTTCTCTGAGCAACTTGCTCCGTCACTAACGACCTCGCTGTCGACGTGACGTTAAGCCCTGCCTACCTACCTAAAAAAAAAATAACCCTTTCAGTCCCGAATTGATTTACGAGCTCAAGTATTGCAATCGTTCAACGTACTGCGTGTTCGTTGATGTCAGCATTAACCGTTCACATATGAGAGGTGCAGAAACTTCAACAAATGAGTGTTCTCCCAAGAAGCCGTTCAAAACACCGGCCACCGATTCCTTGTTGTGTACTGCTCCAACCATAATTATCCTTCATATATTAACATTGTTTTTGTGTCAAAATAACTTAATATACAAATACTTAAAACAAAGGAATTTCAGAAATTTAAATGGAGTGAAAATGGATCAAATGAATTAGACAGTATCCTTTGCACCTATCAGTTGGTTCCAATAAGATGCCCTGGTGATATTTGCATCAAAATACCACATAAACCATTACCTAAAAACAAGTGTAAGTATATTTTTTTTTTGGAATTTATTTAACACTGGAGGATGAAAAATGGTGAAAACCGGTTTTCATGAGATTGTTATTATGTTTGCCAATATTTGTATACCCATGCTTTGTGCTTGATAAAGCTATTTACACAAATGCCTACAAGTAATTTCAGGATTTTTCAAAATTAAGTCACTGGTGAGGTGAAAGGTAGAAAGCATATTTTCATGAATTCCTCGTAATACTTGTAATTCAAAAAGAGCATGGAATAATTTTTGCTTCAGAACTGCCTATAAAAATGCATAAACAAATTCAAAGTGCCAAGTAAAAAATAAGTTCCAGCCAGGCATAATCACTGGCAAAAAATTTGTTTAATTTTTCTCTGCCACATACCTCAATATGCACCTGGTACCGACATAAAAGTGAGTACAAGAAATTTACCAGTAAGCTGATGGCTTGCTATTTAAACATTTCGCCACGGCCTAGAAATGGTGGACAGTTATACTTGACGAGATTGATGCTATATGGAGATACTATTGCATAAACTTCATGAATTGCAACAGAGTATATATTTTAACTTTCTTTCTGTCTGCAGCTTCACCAGGACGTACTACATCAAGCAGTAATTACTTTCCTTTGCCAAAGGAACCCTTTGTACACCATATAAGTAGAGGCAAGATAATATGGTGAATAGAGATAAAAGCAAAATAACACAGGAATTCAAGTTAATACACCGAAATGCAAGTTAATACACTATATAACAACTAAATTTAACATAAAACAAGAAATAAAATGAAATATAGCCAGAAAACACAATTGTATTCTAAAAAAAAATATGAATTATGTGCTAATAAAAATATGATTTTTAACTCGAAGATTTTTTTTTTAGATATACTAGCTGACAGGGAAATGCAGTATCCGAAAACTCAAGACATTTATCGTTCATTCTGGCTGTATTACTAGCAAAAAACATCTGCTTCAACTTCAACTACACCTTCAAGGGCGGTTTTCACCCCTTCGGAATATACTTAGGCTGTATGTCTTGTATATATTTTAGGCTGGAATTCATAGTCGAAGGATTGTTTGGCAAATAAGTCATACTTCATGAAGCACTATTTCGTTAAGCATTACTTATTTGAGTAGTGAATTCGTAAACAGCTTCTTGATGAAGTAATTCTTATATAAGTATTACTTGTTTGAGGCAAGCTTTACTTCATGAAGTAGCCAAATAAGTATCTGTATAATATCAGCACCAACAAAACATAGATAAAATTGCCATGTTATTTACAGCAGTCACCCCGACGAAATAACTTTTTACGTTAGTTTGTAATTTTTTTTAATTTTTCCCAGGTATTTTGAATAATTTAAATTTGTTTTACAGCAAATTTGCGATTAAAATCATTATGTGTGCAATAAAAAAGCGTTTGTTTCATGTGTTATGTAATAGTTTTTTAGCCGTGATACTGTTCCGCGAACGATATTATCGTCCGTAAAAGTGCTTGCTCGCATCTCATGCTACCGTCCAGCCAACATAACCTGTTTCAGAAATTGTTTCGCAAACAAGTTTGATAATCACCTAACTAGTTTTGGGACAATTTTATTGATAGTTTTTGTAACAGAAATGATTCAATGACCCTGTTTTGTGTATTGAAATTTATGTTGTGATTTCTTATTTGCCCTTTTGTCAAAATCAAAGCTAAGATGTTACCAAAATATTCGTTAGGTATAAAAATCGGGTTGCTTCAGTGTAATAAATGTTTGGCCATAATAATTATTTAAAATGTTGGTTTTCGTGAAGATTTTTCATCTGCGGTTGTTTTATTTGAAAACGAAATGATGTTTTCTTGTTGAATCTGTATGCATGTCATTTTTATATAAAAACTAGCAAACCGACCCGGCTTCGCCCGGGTACAATTGGGAAAAGACAATTCATCTATGTGAAAACAGAATTATAAAATTGTACTATGTTGGCCTAGCTTTTAACTGATTACGGAAGCCCTAAATGAAAGAAATATTTTTTACGCGATACCAAGATGTAGGGTAATGTTTTTGTAGTGTATCTGTGAAACTATCGCGTAGTTACCACATTTTCGCTTTCCAGCGTCGATGTATGAAAATATAAACGTGAAATTAATCAAGTTGTAGCTTTAGAAAAAGTTTACCTAGGTACTTCATTTTGCGCTTGGCTGAGGGATCTTAATCGATCACCAAAGTTAAGCAACTTTCCCAACGGCACACATTTGGATGGGTGACCGTTTAGTGGCATGTAACAGCAGTTGACGGGAATAAAAGATACAAATATTGAGAATATGGTCTACTTCCACTGCATTTTGGAAGCACTGGGAGAGGGTGAGCATTTGTATTAAATTAGACAACATTTTGAGTGCTGTAACAATGAATTTAACTTTAACCTCTGCGGTACATATGTATTTATTGTTGCGACATAAAGTATGAACACAACCTCACCATGACCACACAAAGTTTAACGTATTTTAAATGAGTGTATTATGTAATGTATTCAGTTTAATATCTTCTTTCTTTATGTTTATAAATTCTAAATGCTTTTCCAACATAAATAAGAGATGCATATTTTTACTCTAAACTTTTAGAAAATGAGTGCATATTATTTGCACTGAAACAGGCACACGGCACACAAAACTTTGCTGGAATTTCCTGNTTGCTTCTAACACTTTACCGTGCGAGGTGGCGCAGTGGTTCACTTTCGGACTCGCATTCTGGAGGACCTGGGTTCGAACCCCGGTTCGGCCCTCCTGATTTCGGTTTGCCATGTTTCTGCGAAATCACTCCAAGCGAGTGCTGGGATGGGACCTTTCTACAGGCCATGGCCGATTCCTGCCCTATTCCTGCTTCTCTGAGCAACTTGCTCCGTCACTAACGACCTCGCTCTCGACGTGACGTTAAGCCCTGCCTACCTACCTTTTAAAAAAATAACCCTTTCAGTCCCGAATTGATTTTCGAGCTCAAGTATTGCAATCGTTGAATTTTTTTATGGGCACTGTACTTGCGTCCAATGTGCTTCTTGTAACCTATGAACAACGTACTGCGTGTTCGTTGATGTCAGTATTAACCGTTCACATATGAGAGGTGCAGAAACTTCAACAAATGAGATTTCTCCTAAGAAGGCGTTCAAAACACCGGCCACCGATTCCTTGTTGTGTACTGCTCCAACCATAATTATCCTTCATATATTACCATTGTTTTTGTGTCAAAATAACTTAATATACAAATACTTAAAAACAAAGGAATTTCAGAAATTTAAATGGAGTGAAAATGGATAAAATGAATTAGACAGTAATCTTGGCACCTATCAGTTGGTTCCAATAAGATGCTCTGGTGATATTTGCATCAAAATACCACATAAACAATTACCTAAAAACCAGTGTAAGTATTTTTTTTTTAAATTTATTTAACCCTGGAGGATGAAAAATGGTGAAAACCGGTTTTCATGAGATTGTTATTATGTTTGCCAATATTTGTATCCCCATGCTTTGTGCTTGATAAAGCTATTTACACAAATACCTACAAGTAATTTAAGGATTTTTCAAAATTAAGTCACCGGTGAGGTGAAAGGTGGAAAGCATATTTTCATGGATTCCTCGTAATACCTCTAATTCAAAAAGAGCGTGGGATAATTTTTGCTTCAGAGCTACCTATAAAAATGCATAAACAAATTCAAAGTGCCAAGTAAAAATTAAGTTCCAGCCAGGCATAATCACTGGCAAAAAGTTTGTTGGTAGAGTTCAATTCCATCCTGCACACACACACACACACATAGTATGAACACAACCTTAACATGACCACACAAAGTTTATCGTATTTTAAACGAGTGTGTTATGTAATGTATTCAGTTTAATATCTTCTTTCTTTATGTTTATAAATTCTAAATGCTTTTCCAACATAAATAAGAGATGCATATTTTTACTCTGAACTTTTAGAAAATGAGTGCATATTATTTGCACTGAAACAGGCACACGGCACACAAAACTTTGCTGGAATTTCCTGNTTGCTTCTAACACTTTACCGTGCGAGGTGGCGCAGTGGTTCACTTTCGGACTCGCATTCTGGAGGACCTGGGTTCAAACCCCGGTCCGGCCCTCCTGATTTCGGTTAGCCATGCTTCTGCGAAATCACTCCAAGCGAATGCTGGGATGGGACCTTACTACAGGCCATGGCCGATTCCTGCCTTATTCTTGCTTCTCTGAGCAACTTGCTCCGTCACTAACGACCTCGCTGTCGACGTGACGTTAAGCCCTGCCTACCTACCTAAAAAAAAAATAACCCTTTCAGTCCCGAATTGATTTACGAGCTCAAGTATTGCAATCGTTCAACGTACTGCGTGTTCGTTGATGTCAGCATTAACCGTTCACATATGAGAGGTGCAGAAACTTCAACAAATGAGTGTTCTCCCAAGAAGCCGTTCAAAACACCGGCCACCGATTCCTTGTTGTGTACTGCTCCAACCATAATTATCCTTCATATATTAACATTGTTTTTGTGTCAAAATAACTTAATATACAAATACTTAAAACAAAGGAATTTCAGAAATTTAAATGGAGTGAAAATGGATCAAATGAATTAGACAGTATCCTTTGCACCTATCAGTTGGTTCCAATAAGATGCCCTGGTGATATTTGCATCAAAATACCACATAAACCATTACCTAAAAACAAGTGTAAGTATATTTTTTTTTTGGAATTTATTTAACACTGGAGGATGAAAAATGGTGAAAACCGGTTTTCATGAGATTGTTATTATGTTTGCCAATATTTGTATACCCATGCTTTGTGCTTGATAAAGCTATTTACACAAATGCCTACAAGTAATTTCAGGATTTTTCAAAATTAAGTCACTGGTGAGGTGAAAGGTAGAAAGCATATTTTCATGAATTCCTCGTAATACTTGTAATTCAAAAAGAGCATGGAATAATTTTTGCTTCAGAACTGCCTATAAAAATGCATAAACAAATTCAAAGTGCCAAGTAAAAAATAAGTTCCAGCCAGGCATAATCACTGGCAAAAAATTTGTTTAATTTTTCTCTGCCACATACCTCAATATGCACCTGGTACCGACATAAAAGTGAGTACAAGAAATTTACCAGTAAGCTGATGGCTTGCTATTTAAACATTTCGCCACGGCCTAGAAATGGTGGACAGTTATACTTGACGAGATTGATGCTATATGGAGATACTATTGCATAAACTTCATGAATTGCAACAGAGTATATATTTTAACTTTCTTTCTGTCTGCAGCTTCACCAGGACGTACTACATCAAGCAGTAATTACTTTCCTTTGCCAAAGGAACCCTTTGTACACCATATAAGTAGAGGCAAGATAATATGGTGAATAGAGATAAAAGCAAAATAACACAGGAATTCAAGTTAATACACCGAAATGCAAGTTAATACACTATATAACAACTAAATTTAACATAAAACAAGAAATAAAATGAAATATAGCCAGAAAACACAATTGTATTCTAAAAAAAAATATGAATTATGTGCTAATAAAAATATGATTTTTAACTCGAAGATTTTTTTTTTAGATATACTAGCTGACAGGGAAATGCAGTATCCGAAAACTCAAGACATTTATCGTTCATTCTGGCTGTATTACTAGCAAAAAACATCTGCTTCAACTTCAACTACACCTTCAAGGGCGGTTTTCACCCCTTCGGAATATACTTAGGCTGTATGTCTTGTATATATTTTAGGCTGGAATTCATAGTCGAAGGATTGTTTGGCAAATAAGTCATACTTCATGAAGCACTATTTCGTTAAGCATTACTTATTTGAGTAGTGAATTCGTAAACAGCTTCTTGATGAAGTAATTCTTATATAAGTATTACTTGTTTGAGGCAAGCTTTACTTCATGAAGTAGCCAAATAAGTATCTGTATAATATCAGCACCAACAAAACATAGATAAAATTGCCATGTTATTTACAGCAGTCACCCCGACGAAATAACTTTTTACGTTAGTTTGTAATTTTTTTTAATTTTTCCCAGGTATTTTGAATAATTTAAATTTGTTTTACAGCAAATTTGCGATTAAAATCATTATGTGTGCAATAAAAAAGCGTTTGTTTCATGTGTTATGTAATAGTTTTTTAGCCGTGATACTGTTCCGCGAACGATATTATCGTCCGTAAAAGTGCTTGCTCGCATCTCATGCTACCGTCCAGCCAACATAACCTGTTTCAGAAATTGTTTCGCAAACAAGTTTGATAATCACCTAACTAGTTTTGGGACAATTTTATTGATAGTTTTTGTAACAGAAATGATTCAATGACCCTGTTTTGTGTATTGAAATTTATGTTGTGATTTCTTATTTGCCCTTTTGTCAAAATCAAAGCTAAGATGTTACCAAAATATTCGTTAGGTATAAAAATCGGGTTGCTTCAGTGTAATAAATGTTTGGCCATAATAATTATTTAAAATGTTGGTTTTCGTGAAGATTTTTCATCTGCGGTTGTTTTATTTGAAAACGAAATGATGTTTTCTTGTTGAATCTGTATGCATGTCATTTTTATATAAAAACTAGCAAACCGACCCGGCTTCGCCCGGGTACAATTGGGAAAAGACAATTCATCTATGTGAAAACAGAATTATAAAATTGTACTATGTTGGCCTAGCTTTTAACTGATTACGGAAGCCCTAAATGAAAGAAATATTTTTTACGCGATACCAAGATGTAGGGTAATGTTTTTGTAGTGTATCTGTGAAACTATCGCGTAGTTACCACATTTTCGCTTTCCAGCGTCGATGTATGAAAATATAAACGTGAAATTAATCAAGTTGTAGCTTTAGAAAAAGTTTACCTAGGTACTTCATTTTGCGCTTGGCTGAGGGATCTTAATCGATCACCAAAGTTAAGCAACTTTCCCAACGGCACACATTTGGATGGGTGACCGTTTAGTGGCATGTAACAGCAGTTGACGGGAATAAAAGATACAAATATTGAGAATATGGTCTACTTCCACTGCATTTTGGAAGCACTGGGAGAGGGTGAGCATTTGTATTAAATTAGACAACATTTTGAGTGCTGTAACAATGAATTTAACTTTAACCTCTGCGGTACATATGTATTTATTGTTGCGACATAAAGTATGAACACAACCTCACCATGACCACACAAAGTTTAACGTATTTTAAATGAGTGTATTATGTAATGTATTCAGTTTAATATCTTCTTTCTTTATGTTTATAAATTCTAAATGCTTTTCCAACATAAATAAGAGATGCATATTTTTACTCTAAACTTTTAGAAAATGAGTGCATATTATTTGCACTGAAACAGGCACACGGCACACAAAACTTTGCTGGAATTTCCTGTGCTTGGTAAATCAAGTTCATCAGCAGCGCTGTAGAGATTTGACTGATCTCATGCGCTGTTTGTAATCAAGCACATACACAGGCCTATAGGTATAACTTTTGAAGAATGTCAACTGTGCTTTCTGTGAGTGTAATCCGCTGCAACCATTGATGCTACTATATTTCCAGCAGGCATATTAGTCTTGTAATTTCAGAAACACTAACATGCAAATAAAATTTGGGTATGTTTTGATTAAAAAATATATGAACAAAATATAATTCACATATGGAAACGGGCAGTGACATATATCAAAGGTTGATTTGAAAAGTGCTCTATTAACCGTGAACAGTATTTAACAACTAGTAATGTTGTCTTTTTTCCAAGAGAATTGCCAACACCACGCGGCTAGAACTAGGGGGTTAACGTGCTGTTAACATGTGTGCATGCTTTGAAATGATGGGACAGTACCTTTAACAGTGTTTCAATGCAACTTGGAAAAACTCAAGTCACGCTTTTTTTCTTTACAAAAAAAACAGCATTTTACTAGAAAACCATATTTAAACAAATACCCCCGCAACTGTTAAGGATCAATTAATTGCTCTTGACTGACTGTTCATATGGCGAGTCATGAACCCGAGTTGGAGACATGCGCAAAATACAAATATCAGTCTACCTGGGAGGTCGAAGCGGTAAGTTTACAGAGGAGAAACAACAGCTTATACAGCGAACTCCAGTCGCAAAACGCCAGCAAAATGGCGTCACTGGCCAGTAACATGTAGGAACATGTTCGCCTTATCAGCGCCTGGTAACCTACCTGCCAGCTGATACCCTAGCCAATAAGGTATATAGTCTATTCGCGGTTTCTCCACACTTTTTTAATCGAACCTTTGAAAAATCACCCCATGTATGACGTGTTTGGTTTTTCCCTATACAGTATATGCAATGTATCACAANCTTTGAAAAATCACCCCATGTATGACGTGTTTGGTTTTTCCCTATACAGTATATGCAATGTATCACAAGCGTTTTTTTATAATTTTGTTAAAATACAAATATATTATTTTTGGTTATATTAAGCTTTTACTTATATTTATATATAATTATATGTCATACGTTATTAATATGAATAAAACAGGGAGAAAATAGGTGTGTTGGTATTGCCTAGTAAGAAATAGTTCTTATGCAAAATNGTTATTAATATGAATAAAACAGGGAGAAAATAGGTGTGTTGGTATTGCCTAGTAAGAAATAGTTCTTATGCAAAATGTCGTTACACTGCGTGCGCTCGAATGCGGTGCGTCGTGTCTTTGGTGCGATTTTCTAGACTTGGTTAAGCTTTGTTCGAATATCCTGGAAGTTGAACTTTAGCAGGGCTTCAGAAAAGTTGGAAGTAACCGTGAATGTACTATAGGTATATACTGCAGCACACAGAATGGCCAATCAGATCGTGGGCCCGTATCCAGACATTCGCGCTGCCAATCACAGAATGAGCACGCTCAAATTAAAGAAACCGCCGCTGCATTTCGTCTCTGCACACTTGTCTACTCTGTGTCGCGGCCTTGTCCTTCATTCGTCCTGCGAGGCATTTCCTACACCGGCGGCTACATGGCATCTTATATGCGGTTGCCGCGCCAGGTGGGCGTGTCCACCGCTCCAGCCACTAAAGAAGCCAGGAAGTGCCCAGTCGACGGAATTTAAAATTCAAAATCGTGACATTCCTCACTGATATACAGGATGTCGGAAATAAAACGCCCAAACTACGGGAGGTGATTCCTTATAAAAAAAATAAGGTCGATAATATACAGGACACTGTATACCTAAACGGAACATTAAAAGAAATATGAGCCTGTGAAAATTGGGTTTTGAAGACGTATTTTCGCCGAATGCTTTGTACAACACCTACAAAGTTTTCTGTGGCACAGATTACAATACCCGGATATGCACACTGGTGCGGCACACGACGCCTGTAGTACAAGGTTGAGCGATCATGCACATAGGACAAGTTGCATAGGGCGCAACGCTGCACATGAGCGAATGGGTCGAACGTAGTTTAATACTATTGTACTATAGTCCACTCACCATATTTTACATAATGGTTTTTTTCCCCGCACCTTTCCATGTTATGCTCTCGTTGCTCTTAACAATTCCTTGACAAATTTTACCTGTGTGTTCGTCCTACACAGCAGAAATTAACGCACCTTGTAGTGACGTATTAGTGGCACTCATAGACACTTGTACAAATTCACGAGTTATTTAACGAATCTACACTATTTGCTCGCTTCTACTAGTGCGGTGAATGAATTAAAATTTTCATACAATGCTGGCACAGTACCTACCTTTCAAGGCATGTGTTAATTCGGCGAGTTTTAAATCAATTTTGCATTTAAAATATCAGTCTTTTTCAAAGTGAAACACGCAGAAAAAATAGCGACAATGAGTTCTTATGAGTGTTTAAGACAGAGTAATAAAATGACACGGTATTAATTTGTTTAAATAGCGAAATAAACATTTTATTTGGTGTCGTGGCTCCATGCGCCTATGTGATTAAAACTGAGAAAGTACAACCTTCCCAAACGGTAAAATTCTAGTATTTTTTCCTAAAAAAGAACCAGTCAATCGGTAAGTTTCANTCGAAATAAACATTTTATTTGGTGTCGTGGCTCCATGCGCCTATGTGATTAAAACTAACAGAAACTTTCAGGAGAAAGTACAACCTTCCCAAACGGTAAAATTCTAGTATTTTTTCCTAAAAAAGAACCAGTCAATCGGTAAGTTTCAACGAAAAGCGCACTACGTAATAATAGCATAATGGCAATAGTAGAACATCCGTAATTGTACAAATATATTTCTGTAAACATCTGTTGCTGTAAAAAATTTCCCGGCACGTTTATTTGAAAACACATTTTCGCACAGCAATCAAATAATTTGCAATTATAACGAGACTGTTTCCACCTTTCATTGTTTTCTATTCCTTTAGCAAAAAGTACTACAACAGCGATATTATGAATGTAACAGGGGTAAATAATTTTAAATTAACGTCCGTACAAACCTAGAAGGGCGGTTAAATTCTAAGCAAAGAGTTAACTATGCAAATTTATGTGCCTAAAAAAAACAATATTTTAAAAATAAATATATTTATTCTCAATATAATTTGTTACAAGAACAGTTAGAGCGCACCCGCGACCTCGGCTACACTGTAAACCTTAAATAGTGAAAATTGAGCCAAATCAGTGAAGACCAGTGGTAATGGCTCCACCGGTAATCAGTGCCAGGTAATCAATTAATATGATGGCTGAATTTCAGATAACTATGTGTGATTTCCACTAAATGTCGAGAAATAGGTCACCTGTTTCCAGTTAATCTGTTTGAATTGCCAGTCGGTGGTAGCTTAACAACATGTTATGTTCAGTGAACGTTGTTCCACTGACCGATATCACTGGTTCAGGCTAAGAATGTAGCACTCCTGGGCCTCGCTAGTCCGCCGGCAGGCACGAGCCAGGACCCGCGGTCGGAATGCTGGTTGTCGGCATGCAGCAGCCGCGCGACAGGAAGCTGGCGAATTTCTCGGAGGCGTGACTCGGCGGTGACGTCACGAGCACGGCGCTCGCACGCACAGCCACTCGCTGAACGTCACTAACTCAGGCTCTCCAACCTCTAGCACAACTGTCAAGTACTCGCTTTCAGTTTGTTTATATTTGGTTTCCCAAAATATATGTTACAAAATTGCAGTGAAAACTGTTGTTACGTTGATACATTTCAATACAGTGTACACAATTGCGTACATAACACACGCAAGGATATTTTTATCTTTGGTCGGTCCTGCATACTGCGTGGCTTGATGCACAATGATTCATATTAGTACATCCGAACTGAAAACCTACAGATCATGGGTTGTGGCAACGAAACATGCCCTCAGTCGGCTTAAGTACAGTACGCATCACCTGTGACCATAAATTAAAGTGGGCTCGACAGGCGAGATAAAGTTCAGAAAACTTTCAAAAGTAGGAATTATTATAAACAGTAATTCTAAACAATATTTCGGGCCAAGTGATCCTCAGTGGTCTTGGCAATTAACTATTAACACTCGTTCAATGACGGGACTAAGGAATTGGTAACTGCGCAGCTGGCCTGCGCACTCTATCTTAGCGTGCTGGACGCGTTCAGACCCTTTGACGTCTCAGCCACAGAGCAGCCCACGCTTGACCAAACGGCCTCGCGACCTGACAACACGGTGCGACGACTGGACCAATCAGCAAGCCAGACAAACCAATTGGAAATAATACTAAACACGGCACGGAGAAACCGATAAGACGCGGGAGACACCGCGGCAAGCAGTCAATCGGCGACTGAGTTACACCTTAATCAATAGGGCTTGGAAAAAAAATTAGGGTGGCTCACCAATAAGTAGAAACATTTACCTGTACAGGTGATAAAGACTCCAGCAGCAATTTGTGGTAACACACTTAAAACAGGCATGCAATCACTTTTATGTTATACGTAATACAGCGCACTAAACCAAAATGTCTTGTATTATTTTCACNGCGGCAAGCAGTCAATCGGCGACTGAGTTACACCTTAATCAATAGGGCTTGGAAAAAAAATTAGGGTGGCTCACCAATAAGTAGAAACATTTACCTGTACAGGTGATAAAGACTCCAGCAGCAATTTGTGGTAACACATTTAAAACAGGCATGCAATCACTTTTATGTTATACGTAATACAGCGCACTAAACCAAAATGTCTTGTATTATTTTCACAGTATTAGTTTATTTCTTATTAGAAAATGCATTGTGGTCATGGGTATGGCATTCGTGTCCCTGAATCCGTATGGTAGTTTTGACATTGACGTACCATTTATCGATGGCCCTTACGTACGTTTAAATTGTGTGGTGGATGTCCATGTAAATTCTCCATCATAAGGTCATAGGAACTTTCAGTTTTTAAACATATACGGAGCACTTCTGGTCTGATTCTCCTGACTGAAACCCTTTCCACAATTAGCTGTACAAACTGGTATGACCGAGGCAATTTTAATGAGCTTCAGAGGAACATTAAAACTTTCATCATGTCCACAACCAGTAAGTTTATTGATGACAGGCTATTTGCACATACTTTAAAACCATGCTATTCATTCGGAACTTTCTGAACTATTCCTTCCTTGCCACTCTAATGCAACAGAGATTCGTAATGAGTTAGAAGTTCTGTAATTTATTTATTTCCTAAAAAAACTTTCCAGGGAAGTTTCTAGTCTTGTGGAAATATCAATATGTGGCAGTGTTCAAAAACCAACACACTTAACTGCCGTGAGCGACCTAGCTGGAACCGAGTGTCGAGTCAAAATAGAAAATATATAAATAAAACCAAGAATTAATTTTTTTTTTTTTTAACTTTGTTTTTGGGGAGGCTTATCGAATAAAGTGGAGTGGGGAGATTTGGGTAACTCTTAACATAGATGTCTTGGTAGCCGATGAGGGTGAAACGAGGCGAGTGTGAAGCGGCACCGGAATGCAAGGGCGATGGAAACTGGGAGATCCCAGAGGAAAACCGCCGATCAGTGGCACCGTCCGGCACGATTCCCTCCCACATGCGAAAATCCGGTGAGCGACCCCGCTGGGTCGGTGCGCCTTGGTGGGAGGCGAGCAGTCTGACCACTACACTGCCGCGGCCCCTTATCGAATAAAGAGCAGCGGATACACACGAGGCTTGCCAGGGACTCGGACCCGTGACGCTGAGATAACGGAGGAGCCTAGGCGACCCTGCTGACTCGCAGCGCCCACCTGCGAAATGCTTTCGAGGATAATGAAAGGCACTGCTTGCACGGCATTAGCATAATAACAGGGTGCGCTGAGGGAAGAGAACCCGCGACACGCAGGGGCGTGGTCGTCGTGGCTGGCACTCGCGTGCACGCTACACGCCCGGCCGCCCCGTCAACACGACACTTCCGCGACTATGTTCGCCTCTCGGGTCGCTTCATTACGCACAGCTTCCTTCTGGAAACAACTCGTGTAAGTTTCCAAGCACAAAATTCAATAGTCTTTCCCCCGCAAATTTCAAATTCCCTTTCAGCACCATGCATTCCACAAAATAACTCCAAAATGGCTGCTAGCTCGCAGTCAATTAAGCACATTCGAGATTAAAGCTTTGAAAAATTCTGCATCTAGCTGCATATATTTTAAAGGAACCCTTGTCTCGCTTATTCCCAGTGAGGTATGCCGCGATTTAGGAAGTTTTATAACCTAACTTCGTATAAAAAGTGTGATATATAACTTCTAGATACAGAAATAAAAGTAAGAATCAACATACAATATTTAAGTTCCTAAAAATTTAACAGTTTCGCTTGATCGAAGCATGGATAAAGTTTTCGGGTCCTTAAGAATTTTCATTACACATACGGTGGAAGGAAACAGAATGAGTAAAAAAGATGTTAAGACGAACTAAGGGTAGGGATTTCAAAACTAAGTCAAAGGCGATAAACGTATACATTCGTTTAGGGCAAGAAATGTTTTCATTGTTTTTTAAATAATTTAATTCGCAGTGAACTGCTGTCCCTTACCACGACCGTGCACTTGCTATGAGGGCGCTTGTCGCCAGCGGCCTCTTCCCTCACGTAGGTCCGGTTCCCACCCCCAAACAGAATGCAGAGTTCCAGTCGTACACAAGTCACTTAAAAATCTGTTCAATATTTTTGAGCGGTGTCTTCTTACGAAAAACGTTTAAGAAAATTTTCATGTCCGAATACAATTTCCCGGTTTTTATTTTCTCTCGGGGGATAATACGAGTTTTTCGCTATAATTTTTAGCCATGAAACTTTCGGCACAGGCTGCTTAGAATGGCATAGACACATGCAGCTTACCAGAATACCATTGTGTTTATTTTTAAATCATGAAATTATAGGGTCATCATTGAAATTCCTACGAAGTCGGTTGACAAGAGAAAGACTGCAAGTCTGTTCATTGCCCTGCGCGTAAAGGCGACCTGACATTCGCTGCATGTACCTATGTCGCCCTACACTTCTACAATCTTGTCTCACGAACGAGTGCACTTCTTGACAGTTCTGAAGGCAGTTCTGTTCACTGCTGTTTCAATGGATACAGCGGTGTCTCCCTCCAGCCAAATATGATGTTTACATAAACACATTCGGCTGACTGCCTACAAGCCCAGTATGTCGACAGAAATTATTTTACCTTGGAAATAAATGTGCGTACGGACACTTTCAGAAGGCAGAGTATAGACCTCGTACAGTCTAATACCTTTCGCTTAGCACAGTTACCCCGTAGAAAGGCACCATCCGTGCCGGGAACTCCACGTTTACAGTGGGCTCCGAAATATGCGACTACCGCCTCTGCGCCATGTTACAGCGATGACAGGAGGAAGGAACCACTGTCCCAGTCACTTCGCCGTACGAGCGAGCTTCAGTGCATCCCGCCACATGGTACACTTATGTACTAGAGCACTCTCAGAGTTGTGAGTTGCGTTGCGCGTGTACTACTAGTGCGTGTCTCGGTGAAATGAGGACCTACATCGCAGCGTCGCCCACCACGCCCTGAGGTAGGTACGCCCTGAGGTAGGTACAACCTGGCATTCCTGTCGCCGTTCGCGGTCGCTATAGTACACACGGCCTGCTACACACACTTCCGATATTCTCTGCTTGATTCCGTTGCCAACTATTTCTTTCACATCATATATCGTTATGTAATCGCCAATGTAAGCTTTTGGTATAGAGTAGTTAAGATTACAGCCGTGAAACATAACATTGAATCTATTTTGTCCATTTGGTTAACTGTACACTTCGAGTGCTGTCCACGTACAATTGTATTGCAGTGAACTTCCATGGGAACTGCTGGTGAAGTAATATTACGTCGACAATGTCTTCGGTGAATGCGGGACTTCGTAATGTTACAGTAAACACTATAACACTCTGTTGAAATTAGGCCACGTCGTATCACAGAGTACTAAAGGATATTAGGGTAAAATAGCTGCTTATTTCGCGAACTTCAGCGGACACACCACCGATATGGTGTGACCAGCCAGCAACATATCGGAAAGCCGTTCGCCAATCAGCGCTTAGTAACCTCGTTGCCAGTCGACAGCCCAGCGAACAGGGAAAATCTCACAGTAAGAAGAAGTCATTCAGAGACCAAGGCCCGTTCCTAAAGCCTCGCGCTGTCAATCAGAGAATGGTTACGCGTACATCAAAGGAACCGTCACGTAATTTCGCCTCTGTGTACTTATCCACTCTGTGGTCATATGACGTTGATAGCAGTCAAAGTGTTAAGTACGGGATCATCGTAACATTTATTGTTTGCAACACATGAAACCGTTAATTAAAGTAGGTCTGAAATGGATAATTGATACCGTGCGACTTACCATATTCGGCTAGGAAAGATGAAGTGTGGGAATGAAGCTGTGCGTGAGGGCGCGGAGGCGTCAGTGAAGCACGACGAGGTGACTAGCCCGACAGGCGCCGCGGCTAGGTGCGGAGTTGTAGGAAACCAGCGAGTGTGGGCAGCAGTGGGCGGAGCTTGCGTAACGACAGCCTAACTCAGCTACGACGAACCAATACACTGGGAAACGCTAGCACTACAACGGGCCCCGCCCACCTAAAGCTTGCAGCGTGGGACAGAGTCTCCTGTTGTCAAGCCGACCGCTACCGTCACGGCGAACAGCGCTTGATTATCGGCGGATTACAGCCGCAGACTAAAGATACTTTAAGGTACTTTTCACTTTACAGTACATATTTCACATCCCCGTTAACTTAAATATCATGAGATACAAGTTCGGTATAAAATATTTTTTATTATTAAGTATAACATTTCAAGTCTGCTCGTGTAGACCTACTTTGCACTGAGATTCTACTGTATCTTAATTTTACATGCATAAAATACTTTACCAATTTTAATTTACTCTAATTGGACTAAAAATTGGCTAGAGTAGATACCGCTGCTCAGCGGGTTTTCTTGGCTCTTATGACTGAAACGACAGCTCTAAACGAGATCTTTTGTTTGGCACCAAAATCAGGGCGCTAGCAAATCTGAGTCGCGAAAATATACTGCCCGGAAATTTTCGCCCACGCCCAAAATTGGCCTCCATGAGCGCGGGCCCCCACCAGCGCCCCGAACATGAACGGCGGCAACTCAAGGTCACGCTCGCATTTTAGTTGTATACCCAAATCGAAAGAAACCGCATTTATTTCAATCTTGTTATTAGTCACAAAGTTATACGGAAAGTGGTCAAACATTGCATTGTCGTTTCCGTCTTCGTACGCCATTTGCCGATCTCATTTTGAAGGCGCATTTACGTGAACATGTGTTTCTATTCTTGCCTTACACAACAAACTGCAAGTTACTTTTATTACCCTGATATTAAAAACCTATTCGGAAAGACAAAATACGACAAAATAGTATTAATATCCATTTCGATTTCAACAGGAACTTTTTATATGAGTTTAACTGGCCGTGCTAAAACATTTGTCATGTACGCTATAATATTATTTTTTCTGCTAGCCTTCTGCTTAGTTCTTAAGTCTGCTGCTTAAAGCTCAAGGTTAATAACACAGGCCGCCTACGAAACGACGAGAGACGAATCGGCGAAGTGGTTAGGGAACCGGCGGAGTGAGTTGTGAATGATCGTGAACCGGTCAGCCCGCAGGAAATGCCTTCTCCTCCCCTTCCCCTAACCCGCGGCCCGGCCCAACTTCTCCGCAGGCTGGTGTTACAAACCCGGCGTCTGGCGGCCTTGACCGGCGCATCGCTTTCGCAACGAAGCGCCCGGCCTTAATCATTGGCGACGAGCGAGTGCCAAAATAGTACAGGGTCGGGAGGGGGTTTTGTCTGCGCCTTCCTTCATTTTCCCCACTTTGAACGAACATTCGAAAACACTGTCACGCTCCAAACTGCCAGATACTATAGTAGCACCGCTGTGACTTGGGAATTGGGAGGGAGCTCTGCCAATGTCGGGCCACTTCTCCCCGGGAAAGGAAACAATTGGACGACGGCAGTAGTGCAGGCGGGAGGGAGTGTCTCGCATGTTCGTCTGCCCACCTGCCAGCTACCTGTGGTCGGTGCTTTGCAAGCCGTTCTGTCTCTCTCTCTTTCACTTGGGTAAGCGGAGCCAAGTCCGTTGTTAGGCCGGCGCGACTATAATAACTAAGGATGCGAAAATTCGCGTGAATTTCATAGGAAAATAAGAAAAATTACGTATCGAGAAATTACTGCGTTTATATTTATAATTTTACTAAAAAAAAATTACGTATTACCTGCTCTTGTAAATAAATCACATTTCTCATACAGTTTTTTACTATCTCCCGCGACATTTTCCTTAACAAAGAAAATCGTTACACTTCAAAGAATTTGTTTGTTTCCAATAACGTTTACATGTATTTGAAAAACTCCAGAAATACACTGTTTTTATATTTGCGTATAATACCGGGCATACAATCGTGGTGAAGAAATTAGCTATGTATATCTTGCCCCTGTCCAGCCACCAAATTTCGTTAGAATTACAGCTTTCGTACCATGCCTTAAGTTTATGCTTGATCAAGTAGGAATAAGTGGTAAAAAAAAATCTTGGGCGGACAGCCTTGCCAAACCTACGTTTTACACAATATCACAAAGAGAGTTACCGAGTATATCTTAATGGTCCTCGTCACATAGACACAAACAGTGAGAATATTTAAGCAAGGCAGAGTATCAGACATATTCGAGCAACGCAGTGTTCCTCCATTTGTTGACAGGACAAATGCCAGTGTGGCCTATAGCATATAATATGTAGTTAGGGGCACTTATTTTTTTTTTTAAAGTTGATTCCAAAATTGCCTACTTTACCGCGAACAACCATAATAATCCATTCTCGGTTACTTCACACTTCCTGAAACCCTGCTAAAGTTCTACTTCCAGGATATTTCTCCACCTCGTGTACACTAAGCTTAACTAAGTATAGAAAATTACACCAAAGGACAACGCACCGAATTCGTGCGCACTAAGTTGTAATATTATTATGCATGAGAACTGTTTATTACTAGGCGCTACCAACACACGTGTTTTCTCACTGTTTTTTTCCTACATATTTTTTATAATCAAATATAAATTATAAAGAAAATATAGCTTAACTTCAATTTTAACGAAAACTAAGATACTTTTGTGTTAACAGAGGTGTAAAACGCTTGCGATAAAATACATGTTTAGGAAATAACTAAACACGCCAGACATAGAGTAATTTTTCGAAGGTTTGATTCAAAAAGTGTGAAGAAACTGTGAATAGACTATACAAGCTGGTATCGCCACATACTGCGTCGTCTTTTGTTTTATTTCGTTTCTATACACTGCGAGGCTAGATGCCTACTGATCTTCCCAGCTCATTCATAAATACTGCTTCACATTATGAGTGGCTCATATTAATATAGCCGAACACGAAGCGTAAAGCTCATTGGTTGTGATAATGAAACACCAGCTGTGTCTACTTCAGTACAGTACTTATCAAAAAAAAACTTCTTCCTTGCAGCACCTGAAGCCGTAAATTAAAGGGGTTATGAAAGGACTGATTTATGATTTTAAGTGTTACTAAGAAAAACATATAGTTGCGTTGTGTATTTAAGCAGACAGAGCATTTGTTTCATTGTCACTAACAATTAAGCTGTAGGTTTTGTGCTGCGTAATAGTCATATGAACCATTCCGAAACTATAATAGTAGCACCGTTTGAATAAGTTACCACACAAAAGACCACCTCGCACAGCACAGTACCAGCGTAAAACAACCCTCAAAAGGCTTTATGCACACTGCGTCTGGATAAGTTAAGCTGATTTTTAAACGTTTTTGATTAGCTGTGAAACATTTATATGAATAACAATTATATTAAAAAGTGCTTATCGAGTAGTCCGGGAGTATCGAGAGGAATGAGTCATGCTTGGCAGAGCTGCAGACGTATAAACTGTAAGTCCACACACAGTTCACAGCTGCAAACAAGATCCACTCCACGCCAGCATCAGGCTCGGTGGAGAACACACACATGCATACACACACTCAAGGCCGGCTCAAGAGTTGCCAGCAAGACAATTACGTCACGCGTGAGTGAATGTATCGCATTATGGACCTCCAAATAAACAAGTTGTTTGTGTCGTCAAGGATGGAGGGAGAGGCGCCCATACTTCCGGTGGCAATCTATTCACATGAAGAGCAGGCAAACACACCAAGTCTGAAAACAATTTTTTTTTTCCAGCGGCTATTTCTGAACTGCGGGGGTAGCTATATCTGCGTCAGGTCGGTAAAACAGCTATCACTCCGGGAATCACGCCCTCGGGTTGTATAGCGCCGCTGCAGCACGCAACTTGCCGAGACAAACGTCCATAACCTGTGAGGCAGCTCGCTGGTAAGGACCTAGTGCACGCATTTCAGACATCTTACGTCCAGAGCAGTGGCGTGTGGTGACGTGTTGCAAGGTGACCTGGTGCTTGCCCAGTGCTGTACACTCTCGGCGACGCAGCAGGAACCAGCAACCAGAATGGAGCTGGGAGAATGTGAGTGTACTGCGGCCACTCACGAGAGAGCGACGAGGCTCCCATTAAACACGTGCTGTGACGTCAATTGCACTACTACGTTTAAGTGGCCGGTGTGTAAACTAACAAACGATTAAGTATAGCACAGAGCAAAACACAGCTTACCTTGCAACAGTTCACCACAGGCCGCTGATCCTGAGGCATGCAGATTACACCCTGTAACTACCCGATTTTCACAAGAGGAGAAAAACACAATGTAAAGATTTTCTTCTTCGTCGTCTTGCTGAGAGAGATGGCGCAGTAGCAACAACACGCCGAACTCGCTTTATGGAGGACTCGTGTTCGATCCCGACTCGTCCATCTTGGTTTCATTTTTCTACAGTTCTCCTAAATCGCTCCAGGCGAATAACGGGATGGTTAGTTCATACGGATTATGGCGTGGGCCATGGCCCAGTTGTTACACGCTCCAGACTGTCCGAGAAACAGGTTGCGCTATACTCCGCCGTAGACGCTAAACATTGGATGCACTCCTTGATCTTGACTGAGGACGTGAGTTCAACGAACAATCTAGGAAGTGACTCGTCACTCTTTACGATTCACTGACTTAGTTTAATACTATTACATGCATCGTGTACCCTACTATATCGTTTTCGGGCGACGAATGTTTGCTTACATTTCCCGTTTGATCAAAGCGATGAGCGCTACCAGTATCCGGCCAGTGGTTGTCACTAGAAGACTGATGTCAGAGACATAACACTAAAAGCAAGTTTCCCGTGGACCCTCGTCGTCCCGTCTTGTCAAGACTGAATTCGCAAATTTTCCACGTCCGTGTGTATACCCTAGGCCTAACATAATCTAAAATGGCTCTCAAAGAGACAAACTGATTTCACTTGAAATGAGTGAGAGTTTACTAATTACTGCAGCAGGTGAATTCCATTCCACTGATTTACAGGCGATTTACGCTGAATTCCAGTGAATAATAATGCATGTGGTTTATGTTGTGTTCCAGCTTGGACACAGTTGGTCATGGGTTGGTGAAGTCGCAGGACGCACGGCAGGCTGACGAGGGAGTCGAATAAGGCAGACTTCATCTGCATTTCCGCCGTACTACATACAGATCACGTAACCTATCATCCACTGACCCAGATTACGGCAAAATGATGCTCTAATGGTAGGTTATTGGCCCACTCCGAGGCAAGTAGCTTGTTCAATGAGACAGTGCCACTATAACTCACATGCATTACAACTACTAGCCTCTTGTTTGCGAATAGAAAACGGAGTCGAATTTTTGCGAGACAATTTCCATGTGGGAAATAGGTGATTAATATGCCTGCCGAACATATTATAAAGCTCTATAAAAAAGTTAATTTGCAACAACCAAGAAAATTGGCGGTGAGTAACTGCAAATCCCTTAAAGTGGGGCACTATTTTATAGCTTCTCGAAGAGTACCACATTTACTGGGGAAGAAAAAAAAGTAACGCGTGGTCTTATTATAGACGTGAATCCAGCCTCCCATAAGAAAACTATCTCCTGGCTGTGCCAAATTAGCAAGCAACTGACCGACATCTGGATACACTAGCCTGGAGGCTTTGTCCTGTCACGTGATGCAGTCTAGGTTGTAATCAGGCCAACTAGGTAATGTAGAAGGTACGTTAATTTGCCAACTTGTTATAGTTGTTTTAAAGTTCCGCGTTCAATCCACACAGTGGCACCACCTGTCCTGAGGTTCACTGCTTTTGCAAACGAAATCGTTCTTAAGGTATGCTAGAATTCGTGATCATCTGGACCATAACATGGGTTCTCTTTATGCATACGAATCGGTCATCCTATCACCAGAGACCCGGAAGTTTCGCGGATTAACTTGGCAACATTCTAGACTCCACAGTCCTTTGTGTACTAGAGCCTCAGTTAGTTCTTCGTTGAATGTTGCTCCATTTTAACCCTAGGCCAGGTAGCACGGGATTAGGTCCTCTTTTTCTTGAAGATTATTGATTGGTTCTAGTTCACTTATGGCGTGGTTTACAAACTGTAATCCAATTGCAAAAGGAAGCTAAACGTACATGTGTTCAAAGTTTAGCTTGTCCCTAAATAAATTTGTGAACATTCCGGGTGTGTATTGATTAGTAGTTTCTTATAAGGTCTTGCATTCTCCACGGCGTATCAAATTATAGCCCACACCCAAAGACTGGCAAAGGCACATGCATTTGAAGTCTAGTTTGTCATCAAATAACGCCAGTTATAAATTGTAGGTGCTTATAGTATGCGCGGAAAGGGTAGTGTTCAACTCCACGACACCTCGCCTTTCCAGCACAGGAAGGGTATCTCCACAGCTTCGCTTAAAATAAAACACAAATAAGAGTGAACAGCAATTAAAGTCATTCGTCTCTACTGTCCTTTACTTATAATTCTAAAATCCCATATAATAAATTTAACTTTGTCTTCCTCTGCTCTTGTATATTATTTCTACCATTTTACTGCACGCATTTTAGCAGCTCTTTTCTGTTGAGAAGGAAGGAGGAGGAGCAAATTTACGGTGTATACGCAGGGTTTCCTCCTCCCTTCTGAAACTTAGGATATCTAGCTGTTATCGGAGGTAAACATGCCAGTAGAGGGATTATCGGGAGTTGGGCACATCGGGACCTGGGACCAGAGCATCGGAGCTGTTCGTGTTCTGCCATTCCGGTCGACCATCCGCCATCTCGGTTTTTCGTTAGTCATTTGTTTATAGAGTTTGTCTCTCACCTTGATTCGACCGCCATATTGGTTTAAAATGTTTTCATCACCTAGATGGCGCTAGTGTATTAATTTACCCACCAGGCGAGTTGTCGAATTAGGCACAAGGTGGCAACCATATTTGTTTGTGTTTTTAAAGTATCGGTTGCGCTGTCGGCGCCCTCCATATTGGATTATATTCGCCTATGCAATAACATATACTTATATTAAAGTATAATATGCCTGTCAATACGACTGTCATAAACGACGTGTTTGTATACTTCCTCTAACCAGCTTTTAATGCTATTAGATTAAACCCAAATTGGTGAAAATATTTTATTTATGTAAAAAGGTTTGTGTATTGAAGATTAAGATATACACCAACACGATCATCACTGTTGACCATGTGACTTTGACAGATGTGTTGGTTTGGAGTAGGTCAATGTTGGGTACATGCGCAGAAGACAAAAAAAAAAACATTCTATCTCATCTCTAGTCTATGGAGAGGAACTCGCGTTGCCAGACGTCTGCCGGGCACTATACATACATCCCACCATTACCTGGGACCTCCGACTCTTTCTCAGTGTGAAGGTAGGTTATGAGAAACAATCGCAGGGGTGCTGAGTCGAGAAGACTGGAACTTTGGAGTAGGACGCGGTGGTTAGGTGCGCAGTCGACGAGGCTGCACGTGGGATGGCAAGTGGATGTGACGACGACCCACAGCTCGTTACCACGGCCGCCTGGCCGCCTCTTCCCCAGTTAGCCCGCCAGCCTACGCCGACACGATCAAGGACGCATTCCTGACGCAGCCAGAACACTGCTCCCTGCCGCGGTACCTGCTCGTCCGACTGCGCCGCGCACCGGACATGACACTGGCCGATTTCCGTCTTCCGCGCACTCCCAGGGGCGGCCAATCCGTAAGCCAGGTCAAGCGGATGCTGCACTTTGAAGGGGGTAGTGGGTACAACTCAAACATCATAGGTGGCAAAGTTATACAGTCTTATCACTAGGGCCACCTGTTCTTCGCGAAAAGATTTGTGCGCACAAGCAGGAATCCTTTGGCTATTGTCCAGGTGCATGTGTGAGGATACATTCTCTATTTGTCTAGGCCTATCAGAATTAAGTTACTTGCATGATTGGCTGGCAGACACCTCAGACCAGTGAGAGTTAAAATCATCCAACCACGGACTTATTTCTGAACTAACGTGTTTTCCAGTGGCAACTTTTCGCGAAAAAAAGGTGGCCACTACTTATCACGATACTATTTAGTATGCAGCCATTGCAGCCATACGTGATGTTAAGAGAAACTGTTACGCAACAGTACGTTGCTCCATGTTGATGTACTAGACCCCCGTACAAACAACTGCAGTTCCAAAGTAGGCATGGGTGGGTGGCTCAACCTCATTCTCGCTACACTACTCTGCCAGTCGTGGTCCGCCACCGCGCACATCCCTGACGTTGGTTCACGCATTGTCGAAATCGCGTGAACGAACAGTGGCGTAACGTGTACTTACATGGGTTTCCAACAAACGCGTGCTTTCACAAAAAATAAACGTATAGTCTATTAAATAAATGTATAGTCTATTCGAGGCTTCTTCGCACTTTTAGAATCAAACCTTTGAAAAATTACACCATATATGAAGTTTCTGGCTGTTTCCTAAATATTTCATGTTTCACAAGCATTTTATGCTAGTGTCAATATAAAACTATCTTATTTTTGGTCAAATTGAGATTTTTACTTATATAATATCTATAAATTATAATATCTCGTTTATAATTAATATGAATAAAAATAGAGAGAAAATAGGTGTGTTGGTAATTCCTAGTAAAAAATAGTATTACATTGAGTGCGTGCGAATTCGGAGCATTGTCCCTTCGGTGTAATTTTCTGGACTTAGTTAGCTTTATTTCAATGATGAGGAGGAATATCCTGGAAGTAGAACTTTAGCAGGGCTTTAGAAAAGTTCGAAGTAACCGTGAATTTACTACATAATCTGTACCGTTAAATAATATTCGTTGCATTAAAAGACGTTGTATTGCTTGAACAGGTCTATAGGAAAAATAGCCGCTGAGTGTTGGGAATTAAAAATCGGCCCGTTATGCTTCCGACATGCGCACTTTATATTTAGAGAGCTAAAAAAAAGTGAATTCGTTTGAGAGCGGTATAGCTTGTGTCAGAATTGCGACTGGCCCATGACTTGACTACTCCTGGAAGAATCTCAGCCATAATATACAAGCACCAAAATGCAATATCATTCTCGGCATCACACTGAGGCAGCACGGAGTCCATGAGATGGAGTGTACAAAACAAATGTCAACTCTGAGCAACGGATCGACGAACCCGCGTATTTTCCCGTCTGTAAATAAATTTTCTCTACGGACTACATCAACTTAGTATTTCGTTTCCTTCATCAGGCTGTAAGTTTATTAAAAATATTTGTTAGTTTAAAAAAAAATTGAAACGTTGAACGTTGTGTACTTTTCATATGCTAAGATCGGAATCATTAAATCTTTCATTTTTGCGACTATTTACGGTTTTTCTGAGATTCTTTGGTAGAATTTTTGTTACACTTCCTCTGGCACATTATTGGTTACCTTTTTTTTTTATTTCAGTTACATACTCAAGAATTTCCGCCCTTTCTTGTCTTTCTTTTTCAAACAGAACTGCCAGGGCTGGAAAGTTGGTGTGTTTGTTTACAACGTTGTACTTGCGCACAGACGGTTCGCGGTTGAATTCTTTTTGAAGTCAACCTCTGAAAAGCTCCCGTAATTGCACGCATTTTCCCAAGCGGGAAGTTCGAAAATGCTCAATTAATTGCGAACCGCCAATACAAAAAAGTTTTGAAACTATCCCTTTAACAGCCGAGTTATCAGCATCGTAGCAACGAACATAACGTGTCTGCTCGTTGCGGTAGCATGTCTGTAGCGTATAGGAAGTCGTAGTTTCCGACCCAGCCGACTGAGGTAGACTGATTCTTCGTCTTCTACGCATCTATCCAAACACTGGCCCACATCAATTCACATTGCGACACGGAGACTGGTTTGCGCAGCTGTTCTTTCCTATCGACCTTTCACGTCCTCATCTGTTACTTTAAGCCCAGCGAACGCCACCGGCATCCTTGATGGACATGGTACTTCATGTATACCTCGAATTGTAGCGTCCCTGTGTCGTGAGAATGGCCGCTGGGTATGCAAAATGACTAGCATGCAAAAACTTGAAACACTACAGCTAGTGCGACATTTGGTTGGCTCTATTTTTCAATTCCTTTTTGTTTAATTCCAACGTAAACATGACATATAGTGGAGCAGGCAACCATCGCCCTCCAGACGTTGTTCGCACATGTTGCCAGTTTTTGTACCGCTGTCAGTCTTCGTGGGGACCATTGGATTGAAAACTTACGATGATGCAGCCTGTCATGCAGTGTCGTATGGACACTACCGTGGCAAATGTCGACCTTGGCGATCAATAGTTTCTTTTTGTGATCCGTCTATCAGCCTGAAGTAGTTCATATCAACTCTCCGTGGGGACCTTCGACAGCGAGAAACCGTATTATACAACGTTCTTCTTGTGATACCACGCTGTTCTTCCTTGGAAGACCACATCACGCACATCGACATTCACTGTCTCCCAAGGTCGGCGACTCACATGCTCGGCAACATAAGGCGTATGGCATCGCCTTTACACTGCGTCTTTAAGGAACTGTGTGTTACCAATGGTAGAGAGTTATGTCAAGGGCGTGTGTGTGTGTATTACATCCCTTTCATATACCTCTCTGCCAAGTTTCATTCGACTGCACTATTTAAACAACGGATACGACACATAGTCTTTACAGTGTTAAATGTTTTACAATCACGCGCATGATTTTGGGCACTCAAACCAATTATCAATAAAATTCAAAATTTAAAATTATTTTAAAACTTAAGTGAACTTATGCATGTCACCTGTCTTCAAAATAAAAGTGCATGTACGTTCACACAGTACAAAACACAGATGGAAAGTTATTTCTGGACAATTTCAAGAATTCACTGCTAACTAGCCACTCAGCAATTGGGCATCACTAGACTCTTCAATGCAACCGGCGCCATTTCTGAGCTCAAAATGCGATACAGCACGCAGAACCTTGTTTACCACGATCAACTGGGATCGAACATCATCCCAATTCCGAATTAACGATAATCTGGATATTCTGGAAAAAAAAAAAAAAAACAGTTATAATGAAATACGCTACTGCCAGACAAATCGCCAAGAACTCACTTTGCGTTTTGGAACTATTTCAGTAACGTACATAATATATGTATTTAAGAATTCGGATATGACGAAAATCCGGATTAACGATCGGATAAAAGATGTACTGTTGTGCTTAGTACGTTTCTCTTTTGAGCGTCCCGCTTCCTTACCTCAGGGGTAAAATCTGCTGGTTACACCGGATGCCGGCAGAAACAACAGGAAATTGAGACAACAAGACAAAAAGACCGTTCCATAGCAACACGTGGCTAATCTACGGCTGAATACGTTCAAACAAGTTATGCCACGACGCCACGTCACTTCGGTACATTTTGTCTCGTCTGTGCCTTGGCGCCAATCCCCAGCATTTCTGCAGACAGACCGCCCGCTCACCACATGCACGTACCCGCCTCTCGCTCGTCGCTTTGTCACTTCCCGTCACCCGGCCTGAGTACACATGTCCACCTGCAAAAGCCATGGACAACCAGTCGTATTCCAACCTGCTGGAACTGAACCCTTGACCACCACACTGCGAGCCATACGTCCCGGTCACAGTGGTTAAACGTCCTCTCCAGGCCGCCAAACAGTGCGCACTATTTTTCGCTTCTAGCCTGGCTGCTAGCATCGAAAAACGATAACCCGAGGCTATATTTAGGTTTGACTACAGTTATATGTAGGAACAGGAAAATTACGTGTTTCAAAGGACCTCTACGATCCTGTGTATTTTCGAGCCACAAATTCTGTTCATTGGCTGCTGCCACAGTGTGTAATCAGTTTTACCCAGACCACGTGGGATGGGATTCGGTGCTTGTTTTCTTGCAGGTCTCTTATTAGCTCACAGTTCACCTGCGCGTGTCCAATAAAATGTAAACAAATTGCAAATACAACAGAAATGCACATGTGTTTGAAGTCTAGCTTGTCGCGAAATTTTCCAGTCCCTGGTAGCCAATTATGAACCTTTCATAACCTGGAAAAGTAGCGCAGTCTACGAATCTGTTACATACAGGGAAGATCCATTGGACAGTGAGCCCTGCAATGTACACCACTGGCCAAAAAAAATTACGTCCCCGTGCGTTCTGTACACAATTATGTACTCTGGGTCACGCACATCACGCAAGAAACGGAACTGAAAAAAGCGCTGCGCGAGTTGATTGATTGCACTCCAGTAACGTGGCAGGTTTCGTGGAAGTCGGGTGCGTGCGTCCAAGCTGAAGCTAGACAAGGCAGCGGCTACCTCACGCACAGGGGCGGGCACATTCAGGCAAACAAACACCGCATTCCTTCGCCGCACGGGAAGAAAAATAGCCACTCGCGCCACAGAGCCCGGAAAAAGCTGATACTGTTACTGCTCATAAAATATTCACAGTATTGCTAAAGAATGCTACAATCAAATATTCCCACCTTTTCTAGATTTTTCAGGCAAAAAAATGTGTCATTCTTTAGCGGCATAAATAAAATATTTCAATTATTATTGATAAAACTTAATTAAAATTACACTTGCAGGACTCATTGTGTCTCGAAATGGTCTCCAGTTCGAGGCGAATGATTTATGCAAGGTTTATTTCTTCTACGACACAAATTACATTTCAGCACCCAAGATATTAAAATCGCAATACTTAGGTTAATATTTAGAATATTTCGCATTACAGGATACATCTTCAGCTTGAACTTAAACGCGAATTTTAATTTTCCCACCCATAGTCGTTGTTTTCAATGGTCTTTCAGCAATTCCCTGATTTTTCCGGTTTTCAATATCTGAAGCAGATCTTATTTAGACCGTATTCCAACTGGCCCTTTTTATTAACAAAATGATTATGTGGCCTGTTCGTTTTCGAAACTGATGACGCATTTTTATTACGTAAATTTTGCATTTTGTTCACATTATACAAATTACCTAATCACTGCCAGATCAATCTGACCAATTGGAAACATTGTAACAAATAATCCTTAAGGGCGCCGCCCACTTGGAGGTTTTTATCGCGTTTGAGGCAGGGAAGCGCGGGAGCGATAAGGGCGACACTGGCACGCGTGCCTAGTTCCCCATCACCCCTACGCGCAAGGCGCTGAACTGGCGTGCAGTGTTTTCGTAGTGCTTCATGTACCTATGGGCTCTAAGCCGTGACCTTATGATTTTATTGATAAAACGTCTGCAGCAAAGTTCATTGCAGGGAGGACTCGGAAATAGCATTTAAATTATGAATGGTGTAATGAAGAGTGTTATACGTGCCTCGTCTGAAGTGTGTTTTCTTTTCGTATACTAACCTAATGGGGACACGTTAAATAATTTCCTGAAGAAACGCGGATTTCAAAAACACTGGACCGCAATTCAAACGCCAGGCAATCGGTGCCCTTGAGGGGGATCAGTCCCCGCCATCTTGGATTTATCTGTTTTTCGTCATTACTTACATCGGTTTAATGAAAGTTTTCGGGCGACACAGAATAAGTAGTACCTTCTCACGCTATATCACGTTGTTAATTTTTAACTGTCTTTATTAATTTTTAGCTAGTAACAGCTGGGAAGAAATAAATTATTTTTTCCTTGCGGACTACTACAGCAGTTGAACTAGCCACTGTAGTCAAGCAATGCCAAATTCATAAAATTTACGAAGGATTGTTCGTTCCGTAAAATTCAATACAAAATCTATAATGCAGGTTTTCTGCGAAAACCTGCGTGTCTAAAGACAACGCTAAAATTTCTGTATAAAAATTAGCAGGTAAACGTGATTCTGAAAACATTCTTTTTAGCCATTTTCTCACGGCCAAAAAAAAAACCTTCGAAGTTGAAATAAGAACTTGAAACTTGTCTTTGGACACGAAACCTTTCTTAAATATATTTTGTGTTTAGACACAACCACAAAATATCCAACTGTTTTTTTAATCGCATGTTTTCTCAAGCCTCTGCAACGCACTTCATTTTACAGCCAGGCGCCCTTATGTATGTTAAAAGAATCCAAGTGGAAGGCAATAAGACAGCCAAGGCTACTAACAACAGTTGCGAGAAGGAATGACAGTTATGTCGCGGCCTGTAACCTCATGGAGCGAACGAACCGTGGCCTTGAGCAGTTACGACGCGTACATGGCCCCAGTGTGACCTTGCCGGCTCGTCCCAACACTTGGTGCACCACAAACAGTGGCGAATGTGGGAGGGGAGAGGAAGGTTCAAGTAGGACA
>NQII01001563.1:248022-274886 GCA_002778355.1 Clitarchus hookeri
ATTTTTTTCACACCACCATCAAACTGGAAGTCTATATACACTCCTGACACGGAAGCTACTTGTTTCCAACGCTAATTACAACTGTTCCAGTCCAACCCTTGTCCCAGCCCTTGCTCTCACCATCGAGTCGGTAAACCATGTGGTTCGGAGTCCGCAATGAGGTGGGGAAATCCCATCACTATAGAATTTTTTGCACAAATCTTTGCGATCAAACTTTATGACCGGACATTAAATGCCAAAGCTTGACATGGCATAAAGAACTTAATATATATATATTTTTTTAGTTTGTACAGTTTCAGTTATGTCCTTATTTTCTCATATGGGGCAATAACAAGAACGTCCCGCCGTAAATTATCCTCCGACACATTCCATTAATTAATTTCCCCATCATTCTCTTACTGCCAGGAACTTATGTTTCAAACTGCACTTTTATCATTATGACGCTTTCTTATCCGCTGGGACCAACAACACTTAATAAATGTTTTATATTATTAACAACAGCTATTCATGAACGGAGAAAACAGTCCCCAAAAACTAATGATACATTCGATCTTCGTCATGCGCCCTAATATGTACCGTTATGTACATTAACCTACTTCGTAGGCAACGTATTCTGTATTGGACAATGGAAGAGAGAGTTTACTCGCTTACACGGCATAAAAACAGTTCAGTTTTGTGCAAGGGTAGGCGGAAATATTTTTCCACTATTGGCATAAACGCATCTGCCGTTGTATAAACTTGGTTTCTCAGATCATATCGCTCAACTTCACTCACATCACGTCGTCCTTATAAGAAACATACCCTAACAAAGTTTTTACTTCTGGAAAAAAAAGTTTGCTTTTCATCAACCCGCTACTTATTATTGTTCATTTTTTTTCGTACAATACCATGACACCGCTATCAACTTTTAGTTTTATATGGCTACTGAAATAACGAACATACATATAAATTTAAACATCCAAGACTACTCTACTATGACAGGCGAAAGAGGTTACTGCTTTGTTATTAATGATGATTATTAGGTGCCGCCGAAGCGGCAATATTGACTTCAGGCGGGGAGAGACGAGGTTCGTCGTACGATCACGTACGCCCTCATACCTGTCATTTTCAGCCCACTTTCCGAGTGAAGCACGATAATAGTTCTGTTTTACGGCGGCCATTAACCTCGATGAGTGACAGGAGTGCGTCCGGAGAGGAGTTGAATCGAGTGGCGTGTATGGACGGCTACATCGGAGGCCCGGTTTTCTAACTTTTTACGCTCCAAAGACAGTTACCGCGTAACTATCTTTACGAGGCGAAATTGTATTCTGTAACTCAAAATTTCGCCCTGGCGGTCTTTCGAATGTCTCGTGATTGTGTTCATTATAAAAACAGGTCAACAACATCTTTACAAAAGACGTATTGAGGTTAGCTCTAGCCAAAACGCTCCAAAGAGAAAAAATAAGCATCAGAATGCTTCGAATAGAATATATATTATATTCTATTATACTCTACGCACGAATACGAGGTGTCTGGAATACAATTAAAAAGTATATTTTATTTTTCGTTAGTGGTATCATCTAACGTAACCATAACAAAGACAACGATCTCGGCCACTGGTTTTGTGCTAATATTTCGTGACACTCAAAATGAATTAGTACCATCCGAAGACTTGTAACAAAGAGAAAAGACGCTTTCTTTGAAAATTCATTATAAAACAAATAAAATAAAAAATTCCTTAATATAAATGTAATGTGATACAAGTATGTAATAACCGGAAAAAATGTAATTCAACAAGCAGGTAGTCAATTTCTGAACACATTCCGCAGCGTTGTCAAAACAATGCGTTATCACGAAGACAGCCATAAAGAGATACCTTACAGAATACCACATGAAGGCAATTACGAGTAACTGTCATTATAAAGATACTCGATGTGAGCTTATTTCAAAGGGAATCCCTACTCCCTAGTAAACAATGTGAAACGCCTCAAGGTCACATACGGCTATAAGAAAGCAATGCGACGGCGATGGACAATAGCATAAACAAGCTTCGCGTCTGTTTTGTTTCATCAGAATTTTAATTCGTGACTATAGAGTTTTTATGAAGAAATCTCTTCAGAAAATAAACAGTAATGTTGCTATAACTTTAAAATACTGTTTTTGCAGAAGACTAAACATCGTAAACAGAGAGGAGTTACTTAGAGAGATTTTTACGAATTCTAGCACTTTTCAACAACCACTATTATGTGTCACTAACAAATTGACGAATGCAATGAAGCATCGACTTTGATGTATGACCTGAAAAAGATTTACACTGAAATATTCCATAATTTTTGAAAAATTATAATCAACACAGTTACTAAGAATGAGGGTCATATGAAACTAGGCAGGCTCCTTAAGACTGGGCTTCACCCTTCCAGCAGACATTCTTCGTTTTCGCGTCATAATTTCGGATTCACTGTAATTACTGACAACGTACGATTATAGAGAATTTGCATTTTACGAGTTGTTTAATATTTGTGTGCGTAATTTTAATTGTGTTTTTTCTGCTTGTTGTAAAAAGTCGAGAACATACGTATATTTAATTAATATGTTCTCGACTTTTTACGACAAGCAGATCACACACAATTAAAATTGCACAAAAATATTAAACAACTCGTAAAATGTATATTTTCTATAATCGTACATTGTCAGTAATTACTATGACTCCGAAATGATGACGCGAAAAAGAAGTATTCCTGTAAATGCGGAGAAACCGGGCCTTAAGCAAGCTAAGTTAGCAGCATAGAGCCTGAGAATAACCTGCGGCGTGTTAAAGCAGCCGCCACTAAAAGAGCAGCGATTCGCACGTGCCAACGTTCCCCCCGCTGCTAGAATGCCACCAGTCACGCGATATCGACTCGCGCTGCTCTCCAAACACGCTGTATTTATCTTGTACAACTAAACGGCGCTGCGAGAAATTTACGGGAAGATTTATGGCTAAAAGCTTCCTCCGTTAACGGTGTTGCCAGCCATCCTTTAGAGCGCGACTCTACTCCTTGGGCGCTTACACCCTCGGACCGCCTTAGCCGGCAGGCTGACGGAGAGTCTGAAAGTGATGTGGCTCCCACACGGCGAGCTTGACTTCCACTAAGGTTATTTATACTCGGGTTAGGAACAAAACCCTTTTTATTATGGGGGAGTTTGGCATAGGGAAAATTTTTGCCGTTAGGTGCGCAGTGTTCCAAAGCGGTTTATTTTAAATACAAATTTTAAGCTACGTCAATAATAAAAAA
This sequence comes from Clitarchus hookeri, assembly GCA_002778355.1. Classification (NCBI taxonomy): domain Eukaryota; kingdom Metazoa; phylum Arthropoda; class Insecta; order Phasmatodea; family Phasmatidae; genus Clitarchus; species Clitarchus hookeri. Next base: position 251,277 of record NQII01001563.1, read on the forward strand.
GAAAGATTTTACTTAGTTACGTAGTTATTTTATATCTGATAAATGGTTACTGCAATTATTTTGTTTTTAACGTATAATTAAGAGAAAATCCCGTACACATGGTTATATATATACAAATATATATATGCGCATATACATACAAAGATCAAACAAAAATTATGTTTGTGGCAAGTCTACTTTGCAATGGTTGATATTTAAACAATTTTTTCTTTGCGGCAACAAATAATGTATTGCAGCAAAGAAAGGGTTTTTACAGTGAGGTGTTTCCTTAGGAACACAAAGTAACCTCATATCTTTCTTCCTCGTTCCCACCACTTGCAGTGGCTCTGTATTTTGCCTATCTCGACACAATGAGGCAAGCTAAACTATTATCGGGGACCGAGTGTTACAAAACATAAAATCAACGAACACTTGGCCAAGGAAACGAGAGGAGAACGCCATGCAGCACAAACAGACTGCTTCAACAACTGAACATCTTTAACTTAAGCATTTTTAAGACATCCATTAAGCGATATACCTGCTTGAGGTCAAGAACGCTTTAATCTCAGGTCACGTGGTTCTGGTTTAGATTCCCATGTGAGCGGAATTAAAATTCATAATTAGTTAAGCATGTCGGCCGCTCCTGATTATTCTATCGGCACAAAGAAGGGAGTGTAGTGATAAACGGTTAAAAAAATGTTAACGCTCATCACTGCAGTTCCTACACACGTGTCCCATTTCGGTGAGTGAAAATATTCACGTCTTATGAATATCCAAAACACATAATATATATGTAATTAGGAAAAACTCAAAAGATTAATTTCCCTGGATATTTACCACACATCGGTGTTCTGGGAAGTGATTAAATTGCATTAAAATTATCTGAGTACACTAATTTTAGTTTCACTGTGCATCCCGTTCCCACTTCACACAAACGAGGTTGCTGTAATCCAAGATTTGTTGCTTTTATGATGAGACACGTCATGCTTCTGTTCCCCGCAGCTACGTCAATACGAAGTTTGTAGTTCATATCTGCGCTCCACACCACAGTTGGTTTGGAATAAATATTATATATAGCTTGGTAAAACTGTTAGGACTATCGAACAAAAAAAGTTCCGAAACTCACATCCTTCTAAAACACTGGAAGGACTAAGGCAAACTGAGACACGCATTCGGAAATGGAGGAAGAAACACTTCAAAATGGTAATTAAGTGTAAATAAAGGCGCCGTAAAGTTTCTTGGGTCATTGACAAGTTTGAATACNGAAACACTTCAAAATGGTAATTAAGTGTAAATAAAGGCGCCGTAAAGTTTCTTGGGTCATTGACAAGTTTGAATACAATTGATCGGTAATTTTGACAACGTAAAGAAGAATATATGACGAAATGAAGATTACAGAATGTTTTGTAAAGGTACNAATTGATCGGTAATTTTGACAACGTAAAGAAGAATATATGACGAAATGAAGATTACAGAATGTTTTGTAAAGGTACTGGCGTGACTCACAAATGGATACACAAAATAAGCAGAATGCACGCATGTTCGTTCAGTTTCGAACCCCATAACGCCTCGAACATTTTAATTATGCAACACGCACTACTGCAGTGCATGAACGTAACCTAACCTGTACAACAGTACGTAAGTTGTGCCTATTTGAGGAAGTGTATCGTTTTAGATGTCGCAGGCATTGTTGGAAACTTTTTTTGGGAAAATTATTACCCCATCCTCCTCCCTTCATTTCCACTGATCTAACAACTTAAACCATATCACTCACAAGGATGGATAGATAAAGCGCACGGCCTACCTGGATATATTTAGCGCGTTTGAGGCACAGAAACAAGGGAGCAACCGGTTAATAGGACTATACTAAAACATATGTTTTGGGAATACGACATTTTACCAGACAATTTAAAACCAATAATCTAATGCTGTGTAATTTTGCTTTTATCATATTGAGTGAAGTCAAAGAGAAAAAAAAGGGAAAAGAAATCGCAGGCTCTAAGCCTGACTGCACAGTGTCCTTCGTGAGTAGGAGAAACTACAACTATACGTCAGCTTTTATGAATGAGTGGGCTTGCATCGCGTGTAATGAAGTCCCGCAGTGCAGCGCAGCGACGATAACGCTGCAAACCAGTTCAGCACATTTCGCGTAGGGGCGATGGGTGTTAGACACTACCGTATCGCTCCCTCGCCTACGCTTCCGGGCGTTGAGCGCGCAAAACTGCTTCCGGTACGCGCATCAATCTCGCCGTCGCTGTGCATACGGCACTGGCATAACGTGCAGTCTTGTAGCGTAGCGTATTAGCTACGTGACTGTAAACTGTGGCTCTATCGTGTTATTGCAGTGAGCGACTCAAATTCGAGCGGACCGAGCGAAGTGGCTTAGCGGTAAAACACCGGACTCGCATTCGGGAAGGCCCGCGTTCGGTTCCCTGCATGCCCGTCCGGAATAGCTCCACGTGAATGCCGGGGAGATTTTTAATAAAGAACGTGGACGCTTCCTTTCCTGGACGCGAATGCTTGCGAAACTGGTCCCGTCTCTAATGGCCCCACGTGTCGGCGAAACGTTAAGCCACAACTAGAAGCGCGGAAATTTCGCGGGTACATTCGTCAACACGCTAGACTCCACAATTCTTTGTGTACTCGAGCTTCAGTTAGTTCTTCATTGGCCGTTGCTCCGTTTCAACNCAACACGCTAGACTCCACAATTCTTTGTGTACTCGAGCTTCAGTTAGTTCTTCATTGGCCGTTGCTCCGTTTCAAACCTGGAGCAGGTATCGCGGGGTTCGCTTCTTGCGCTCCAACTTGTAGTCCACAAACTGTAGTCCAACATACGCAAAAACTAAACAGTACATGTGATTGGAGTATATAATTTACTCGCAGTTTCTTCGCACTTTTTGAATCAAACCTTTGGAAAAATCNAACAGTACATGTGATTGGAGTATATAATTTACTCGCAGTTTCTTCGCACTTTTTGAATCAAACCTTTGGAAAAATCACCCTGTATATCACGCGTTTGGTTGTTTCCTAAATATGCCACTTATCACAAGCGTTTTATTCTTGCCTTAATCCAAAAGTATCATCGTACTTTCTGTTAGATTGAACTGTGACTTATATTTTATCTTTAAATTATACTAATTAATTTACAATTAATGTTAGTAATACAGGGAGAAAAAAAGGTGTGTTGGCAATTCCTAGTGAGAAACAGTTCTTACGCAAAATAATACAGCGAGTGCGCGCACGAATGTGATGCGTTGTCTTTTCGGCGTGATTATCCAGACTCAGTTGAGCTTTGTTTGCATGAGGCGGAGAAATATTCTGGAAGTAGAACTTTAACAGAGCTTCAAAAAAGTAGGAAGCAACCGTGAATGAACTAAAACTTATCTTCGAATGAATTCACTAAATTTCTGGGCCTGTAGCCAAAACAAAAAAAGGCGGTATAAAGAGTGTAATGGAGAGCATGGAGCGAGGTGTGCTGACGTCACGTTCCAGGAGCTGGAAGGAGCGCTGACACGCCCCGCGGTCGCAGGGGCGGAAGACAGGCGCCACCAACAGCCCGGCTACTGGCCACGCCCCGCCAAACGCTCCCTGGAGCCGCGACCACCGCCGAGAGGAAGCACTCCGCTCTGGCCAAGACAACCTGGGATTCGAAACCAGACCCCTACGGGAGGTCGGCATTTGAATTATCGAAATGCTGTGCAACATCTCAGAATTTGGAGTCATTTTCAAAAAAATGTAACTCGTTAGATGGAAAATTTCAGAATTCTGATGGAAGTGATTTAAAAAAAAACCAGATTGCGGGAACATATGCTGAATACCAAACAAAGGCTGATATAATAATTTTCAACATAGCTGTCCAGATAGCGGATCGGCCACAGTCGCGAGGTGGGGTGGGGTAACTATACCTCCGGATCACGAATGTTTCCACATCCGATGCAATGCCAGCCCACCGTACGTGGCTCAAGATGTCCTCGACAAGAGCCAGTCCTCTTGCCGTGATCGATAAGGCGTCGCATCATGCGGCATAGTTCCACGCGCATTCCTCAGCATGAATCGCCCGACGGCGTTTCGGCTGCATTAACGGTCTACGAAAATCCCTCCCAACTTTAACTTTCTTCTCTAGCCCAGAACAAGCATGCTGCACGGCAACCGAAGGAAACTATTGTAGTCTATTCACGGTATCTTCACACTTTTGGAAGCAAACCTTTTGAGAAATCACCCCATGTACGACGTGTTTCCTTATTTCCTAAATATGTCATATCACACAAGCGTTTCATATTTCTGTTAAAATAGACCTAAAAAACCGTATTATATAGTAAATTAATTTTTTAACATTTGAACCTGATAATAAATTATAATTTAAACTTAATATGATTAAAAGCAGAGAGGTAATAGGTGTATTAGCAATGGCTAGTAATAAACAGTTCTTGCGCAAAATAATTTTGCAGTGAGTGCGTACGAATGCGGTGCGTTTCCTCTTTTGGTGTGATTTTCCAGACTTGGTTAAGATTTGTTAGCATGAGGCGCAGGAACATCCTGAAAGTAAAACTTTAGCAGGGCCTCAGAAAAGTTAGAAGTAATCGTGATTGGACTATGCCCAGGAAGTGCGGAGTCGTCCGCAAACTACATTACAGTCGCGGGTCAGAATTATTAACCGCCTCAAACTGCACGCTAACTTCCTTTTTTTTTTTCTGAGAGCAGGGGGAAGTGAAAAATAGGTTTCCTCGCCGCAGCATGTGGCACCAGGGCGAAAAAAAAAATTGGCATTATGAATTTGAGGCGGCTGACGGTGGAGTTTACAGTTAGTGAGAAATGAGGCGACGACCACAGGAAGCGGCGGGCTGATGTGCGGTCTGGGCGTCTGCGCTCAGCTCCCACCGCAACGCCGCGAAACAGGTAGCAGTACCTACTACGAGGCAACGTTGTGGTGCCCCTCATGCAGGCGCACTCCACCGGATCACTGATTAGTCTACTCGTCGTATCTTCACACTTTTCCAATCAAACCTTTGAAGAATCACCCCATGTGTAAGCGTTTTCTAAATACTTTCCGTACCGCAGGAGTTTTATACTTCTGTTAACGTAAAGGTATTTTATTTACCTGTTAAGGGGTTATTAACGTCCCCCGGTGTTATGCCTGAAGGCTTATCAGGGGACGGCTTATAAACTAACGTATAACATAACTTAAACTAACACCCATGCCTTACCTAGGGTTTAAACCCAGAACCTCCCGCAGCACAGACCGGTGGCGCACCAACCGACTGGAGGTTTTCACTTATAATTAACGCCAATAAAAACAGAGAGAAAATATGTGTGCTAGTAATGCCTAGTATGAAACAATTATCATGCAAAATATGATTAAACTGAGTGCGCACAAATACGGTGCGTTGTTCTTTGATGTAATTTTCTACGCTGTTTGCATGAGGCGGAGGAATAGTCTGAAAGTATGACCTCAGCTAGGCTTCAGAAATGTTGGAAGTTAATGTGAATGAAATATAAGAACACTGTATAAGGTACAACGAAGTCACTGGGGAATTCAGCCTTATCTACGATAGTCGATGTTCGCTGATTGGTGCACGTGACTGTCGGACGTCAAATCACTCGGTCCTGATGTCCGAACATCCGAGGTACTAAGTTTGATCGCCAACTTGAACTATGTCCGTGGATGGAAGGTGGTGCGGCTCTGGGACCAGTTCGATCCACCTAGGTCACTGGCAGTTCGTTTCTCTGCATATACGATTGCTTGTCACTTTACTGACGGTCCCCGATAGCTCGCCACCATAAGTTTTTATTTATAAAAAGATTTAGCTATGAATTTTAACTTGCATTTAAGTCCTATACTTATGTAAAATTTTACTGATAAAGTAAAAAAAAAAATGTTGGCCTCGGTAGAATTGCTGAATTTACAATGCCGTAGACACACATTACGCTGCTGATTTGCTGAACTTCAACAAAAACTACCACTGCACGCAATTACTTGCAGAGAACTCTTGGCTTGAATGCTGCGGTGATGTGGTTTCATTCCTCTCGATCCACGGTACAGAACTCAGCCACCACTGGAGGGAACGGACACCAGCGACTGCTGGAGTTTGCAGGCCGTAGCCTTGCAGCAGCATCAGCAGGTAACACTGGACTCACTAGCAGTGCAGCCTGTCGGTGCTATGTGCAAGGACTCCAGTGTCACGTCGCTTACAGCACAGACCCAGTCGTTAAATAAATAGTTATTTTAACGCTCTCGTCGCGCGGGAAGAGCTCAACGCAGATCGTGTTATCACAAATATCCACCTACATAACAAAGCCGCTGTGATATGACGCCGCTTGCCTTGCATGTCAATCGCTGGACTATGTCTCAGTAAATAAGATTTATTTTTAAAAAAATTGCTCGACGTGTATGGGTTTAATCAGCTAACGAATTGTAATATAAATATTTCCCGTTCCAACTCCAGTTGTTTCCGCTCATAAATGTTTTTTTTAGGAGAGTAAATACAAGTGTGGAACTGTCACTTACACCGTGCACTCTAGCAAAATGTCGGAAATCCGTTCGCCAAGCAGGGCCTGGTAACATAATCGCCAGCCAGCAGCCCATCCAATAAGGAACCTTTTGCAGCATGCAGTTTGTCGTTATGTTGCTCGGAATACACACAATATGAAACACAAGCATACACATTAAGAGATAGCAGTTTGAATGACGTCAAGTTCCGTAACGTGGAGAACGTCAAATACACAAGGCGCAGGTACGGTTCCCTCCTAGTCGTAATTTTTTTCTGTTGGTAATATTTATTTTTGTGACAAATTAACTGTAGTTAATTTATTTCCATCGGAATGTTTTTAAAGCAAAAGCACACATGAAAAATTCTAACACAAATATTAAAAAACAATTCAACACAAAATTTGTTTGGCCGCAACATAAAACACCACCTTAATGTTGACAGAACAGTAAAGGGGTAAAGTTATTACAAAAGTAACAATGGTTACATTAACATTAATAGCTTATGAGTATATTACATTAACAGCAACATTAGTAGCTGACGGTTCATATGTTACAAAAAATTACTGTTGTCACAACATTAGACTTTTTCTGCGTACACGTAAAATTCTTTCACATTCGCGCCTCCCTAAGCAACATGCTCCGTCTTTAATGGCCTCGCTGTCGACGAGGCGCTAAGCCCTACCTACATCTACCATGCTCTTTGCTTAACCTACGATATCATATACACATGACTGTAATGTTGCATTATATATCACTTTTAATTATTTTTCGTATTTAAAAATTATAAATTCATATTCGCGGATATGAGAACAGCATGCGACGCTAGCGCTGTCGCGTTAATGTTTTACCGCCACCTACTTCTGCGCGATGGTGTACTCTTTGTTCGGTTCGGATCCACTCCCTTTTCCGCCCCTTTCTTCTTCCTGCTTTCCCCTTTCCACCCTCTTGCGTCACAATTTATGATTTGGCCAGGATAGTTTACTTAAGTCCTTGCACGGCCGGGGCTCTGTCTATTTTGCTCTGCTTTACGCCTGTCTGAAGTCAGCTACAGTTCGCTTCAACTTGCGCTGCAAGATCCTCGCTTGTACCTGATGGTTTAACCACCTTCATCTTCGTCCAGCAGTGGACAACGCATACATTATGCTACTGAGCGGGTGCAGTTTACCAGTATAATTACTGAGCTATGGGGCAGTAGAACGGTAAGTCGTGAAGAACGCTAATTTTGTGGTTGGGTTTGAAATGTTTTTTGTAATTTGTGTGGCATAGTTATGTTGTATCTTGGGCGTGCAGTAAGGCTAGGCCGTTTCAAAATTTTGGTTTCGGTCACCCTTCAAAATTCACGGGCCTGATCACTTTATTCATGCGCCAGCAAATTGAAACTGTAAAGTTATTAGAAAAGTGAATATTTTACACATTTGGTATTTCTTGCACATGTATGTATTCAACAAAACAGAAAGCAAAATAAATAATTTCATTGCCCACAAATGTTTACCTATAACGTTTTATTCAACGTTACAACATGGAACTACTTTCCCTCCGTCGTCACCAACTTTACTGAGCGCTTACCAGTCGGTGTTCCCGCTAAAGTATATGCTGGTAGAGGCAGTGGCATTCTTCAAAGGTTGATTTCAAAAGTGCTTTATTAACTATGAACAGCATATAGCAGCAAATTCCTATAGGCTGTCCACGGTAAAGTGAGCACTTTTGAGACCCTAGTTATTTTTTCCTTTCAGCAATTTTTTATACTTTAACCAACTCTTTTAAACAAATATTGCCATGTAAGTAATAAACACAGTGTGTTTATTCCACCGCACTTGGAAGTTACCGTCTAAGGCTAAAATAAAATATACTTATTGACTATCATTCCAAATGAGAGGGCAACCTATAACAAATACTACCGTAACGTAAGATACAATAATGCTAGTGCCTTCAGCTTGACGCCACGAGCAGGCGATACAGCAAGGGAAGAAAAGCGCGGAGAATTGGAAAGGCCCTCCTTCTGTAGGTGGTTTAAGAGAAAGAGGCAGAGTCCAGGGAGCCGGCGAAGAAAGGGCAATGGGATGGCATCGCCAGCGCGCTGGACAAAAACCTGTCAGAGGGGTAGGCCCATTGTGGAAGAGCAGGGAAAACCAGCGTGGCAGAGCTGGGGTGCTGTGGCGAACCCCCTCCCCCCGGGAGACCCAACCGGGACACAATAGCCCTGCGCTGACCCACGCCACTTGCCTCCTGCAGACCACGACATTGTCTCCCAGCGCCCAGCGACTCACCCCTTGCGAGCTAACACTACAACCAAACACCAAATACACAGACGAATCACATTATTATGACCACTTGCTAGAATAGCCATCTGCAGCGCGTAGCCCATGATGTACGACGGCCCGTGACGTAGGCTGGTGAAGCGGGTATATACCGCGACCGACAGACTGGCTGTACACATTGCGCTTCCTGCTGTCTTTGGTAAGATAAGCAATTTAACAGAGTTGCAAAAAGGAATGTTCATCAGGTATCGGGCCAAGGGGGGGCAGCATTTAACAAACAGCAACGTTTGTGAACTACTGTTCTCGTACCTCTGAGGTAAAGGTGTATCGTGAGTGAACGAATGGCACCATTGGGAATAACAGTCGTGGAAACTGCGGAGCTCCACGCGCCATTGATGTCCGAGGTGAACGTCGACTACGATGATGCGTGAAGGCCAACCGACAGGCTGCACTGAAACGGTTCATCGTTCAAATGAACCAGGGGGCATCCAGACACGTGTCTACTGCAACAGTTCAGCGAACCCTTCTGCGAATGGGGCTCCGGAGTAGACGAGGGTGACTGCACCTATTCTAATACAGGTGCATCGATGAAAACGACTGGAATTTGCTAGACAGTATGGCGACTGGAGCGCTGCTGATTGGCGATGGGTAGCCTTCTCTGACGAGTCACGTTTTCAGCTGCATAGAACGGATGGACGTCAGCGTGTCCGGCGAGAAACATCAGAGAGCCGACACCCTGCATCCATTGCTGGACGAACACAAGGCGGTAGGGGCAGTGTTATGGTCTGGGGAATGTTCTCAGTGTTCTCTATAGGTCTCATCATTCGTGTGAAAGGCACTCTTGATCGATTTGGGTATGAATCCTTCCTCGGCGATCACGTCCACCCGTACATGATGATTGTCTTTCCTCGGAAGGGTGGGATCTTCCAGCNTATGAATCCTTCCTCGGCGATCACGTCCACCCGTACATGATGATTGTCTTTCCTCGGAAGGGTGGGATCTTCCAGCACAATAATGCGCTTTGCCACACGGCTAGAAGTGTCCGCACGTCGCTGGAAGAGCACGATCAAGACTTGAAAGTTCTTCCCTGGCCGCCAAACAGCCCCAATCTCAATCCATTTGAAAATTTGTGCGACCATCTTCGATCGTCGTGTTCACCATCTGTCTGTCTTCTCCACCATGCACCCTTCAAGAGTTGTGGGACGCACTGCAGACGTCATAGCTCCATATACCTGTGGAGACCTATCAGCACCTGACTTGAGTCACTGCCAGCTCGTCTACCTGCTGTCCGTGCTGCGAAGGGCGGTTACTCTGGATACTAGCAGCTGGTAATAATAATGTGATGCGACTATGTATAGCCTAGTCGTTACAGCTACTTCCCACTTTTCTGAATCCCTGCTCAAGTTCTACTTTTACAATATCCCTCCGTCTCATGAAAATAAAGCTTAAAAAAAAGAGTAGAAAATTTCTCCACAGGGACAACGCACCGCATTCGTTGCTCGCTCAGTTTAATATTATATTCCGTGAAAACTATTACTTACTAGGTACTTACACACCTATTTTCTCTGCTTTCATTCATATTAATTATAAACAAAACATAACATTAAAAAATAAATTATAAGTAGAACATCAATTTAACCAAACATAAGATACTTTTATGTTAACAAAAGTATAAAACGCTTGTGATACATTACATTTTTTAGGAAAAAGCCAATAATGTCATTACAACGCCAAACTACTTACGTACTCGGCTGAAAACCTTCGGGGATGACCACACTATTAACACGCTGGCTAAAAATACATGTCGCTTTACTACTCCTGCTCACAAAACCCAGGTATATGCAAATTCTTGCAGTCCCTGTCACAGGAGAATGATTTGCCCGTAGAGGTAAGGAACTCAACAACACTAACAACTTTTATGAGCAGTGCTGCCAAGTACATTAAGAATATGCACCGATGATTCCACATTCACGCATGCACGCGTATAATATTTCCGTAGTATTTTTTTNCAAGTACATTAAGAATATGCACCGATGATTCCACATTCACGCATGCACGCGTATAATATTTCCGTAGTATTTTTTTGTTTTCGTTTTCCTAACTATGTGTATACCCTAACTACACATGATGATTAATACTTTCAATTTTTTCAATGTGTATGTTGTTGATTCGTCAATTTATTTCAAGGAGTAGCTGCATTCTAGTTTCATTAATCTGTAAATGATTATTGTAGATCTATTGATTTGTTTAAANTGTATGTTGTTGATTCGTCTATTTATTTCAAGGAGTAGCTGCATTCTAGTTTCATTAATCTGTAAATGATTATTGTAGATCTATTGATTTGTTTAAAATAAGTTGAGATTTAATATCTTGCTTTCCTGTTATGTTTTTGTAGGTTCTGCACATTTATATTCATGATTGATAATGTGGATTATGATACATATTATTGTGCTATTGTAATTTTTATTTATTTAAACATTCACTTGTTTTTAGTCCTGTACATAATTAGAAAGCACAGGTAGATAATTTTTAGAGTATAATTAATTTGAGCAATTATATTTCTGTTTCGCCTGTTGCTAATAAAAGTTTTTTTTTTTAATCTTCATGTTTACGCATGTGTAGATTATGGTATATCTGGTTAAGAGTAAGAAAAGGCATTGACAACTTAACTTCACCAGTATAAATTAAGCCGAAATAAATAAATATATAAAAATAGGTAGGGGGATTTTTCAAATGTTTGATTCAAAAATTGCGGAGAAGCTGTGATTAGACTATATAGGCTATTCAATATTAATTAAGCACTTTTTAAATCACGTCTGAAAAATGTCACTGCCCCTACTTGCATAAGTTTTAACGGGCGCACTGACTGGCATGCACCCAATAAAGTTGGTAACGAGCTACTAATTATAAATATATCATGGTTTTATAGCCAACATGAAAGCATTCGTCAAACAAAATCAATAAGACGAAAAGTTAATAATTCCGGTCTTGGTTATCCCGTAAACCGAACGTATACGAAAGAACAGGAACATTAAAGGAATGCAGGGCATCCATATTCGCCAAGGTTAACGTTGTCAATGTGATTTTGCTTTTATTACCGCCACCCCCCTTCCAGAATCACGCTAAGTGGTCAGCAGGAAACTATTTAGGAACGTCAACAGCCAATTAGTGGTCTCGTCTCAGTGGCGGAACACTCGTCACCAGTCCCAGCGGTATAAATGGCACCCGCTATGCCCGACGAGTGTGTTGTCATGTTATTAACAAAGGATATGTTTTTCGATAATGAGATTAATTTATAGAAATTACGGTATGGGAATTTAATTAAGACAAAATGATAGAGTACTAACCCGTCCTTACTCTCTTCGCATCCTCGGTATATAATAACAATTTTACTGCTTATTAGCTAGAATTATAGTTTACCGCCGCCATTTTCGGTCGTCTGCTGCTGCTGAGGCAGCCTGTCCTGCACATCAGTGGCTTGAACAGGAAGTGTAGCCTCCAACCCAGACATCAATATACCTATCGTCATTAACTTATCGGCATCAGTAAATAAAGAAACACTCTTCAGTAATCTCAGCTGCCGTAAGTAATGAAAGAACGTAGCCTACGTTTTTAAAGAAATTACTGGACGTGTTCGCCGTTTATTTTCATAGGAAAGTTACTAACTCTTCGTACCAATGTGCGATACAATTTTCAACAAATTTCACATAATGGGCTCTTATAAAGCCGTTTAGCACCAAGAAACAGCATTTTCATACTTAAAATATTTGACATAAATACCGCTGCGGGTCGGATGAGCAAGTGAGTCACGACACTGGAATGTGACTAGAATAGCAAGAGATGAAGCAACTGGGGGTGTGACGTGGTTGACTTGCATGCATCTCACCACGTGAAGGCGATGTAACACCTTTGATAATGTCGGTGGTTTTGGGGCCGCGGTGGCGTAGTGGTCAGACCACTAGCCTCCCACCAAGTCGAACCCGGTTCGGGTTATCGGATGTGGTAATCGTGCCGGACGATGCCGCTGGTCGCCGGGTTTTCTCGGCGTTCTCCCGTTTCCACCACCCCTTCATTCTGGCGCTGCGACATACTCGCCTCGCTTCGCCCTCATCTGCTCTCAATACCTCGATGTTAAGAACTGTCCAATTCTCTTCACTGTTAGCATTTGTGTAGGTGGGGGCTAGGTCAATGTTGGGTGCATGCGCAGAAGACGAAAATCTGTCTACGTGACCTTTAGCCTATGCTCCCGACTACGTCGTGTAGGGAGCGAGTTGGTGTCACGAGGACCAGAGAGAAGCTGTTTGGAGCCTCGACCACAGGCAGTCCAGTGGGCGAGCGAGATGAGGCCGGGCCAGCGCAGGCAATTGGCCCTGATTGTCGCACGCCATCACCACACACTCCCGACCGTGGCGACGTCTAACCTCGTACGCCGCCCATGCCACTCTGTTCAAAGAAATTACCGCTTGAGTGAATAATCGTACAAATCTGAACATGTGTGATTTGGTACGTGACGACTCAACACGACATTATATTTTCATTAGTTTCACCACAGAGTACTTAGAAACACAGAAGCGAAACAAATGCTTATACTACAAACTCCAATCGCACACACCAGCAAAATGGCGTCACTATACAGCAAAAGATTGGATCGCAGTTGGCCAATCAGCGCTTGGTAACCTCGTTGGTAAACTAATCGTGAATACATCCAACTTTTATGAAATCTTGCTTGAGTTCTACTTTTGAGCTGCCTACCACGAATCCTTCCGCCACATTGAAACGAAATGTAAACAAAACCAGAAAGAAAAAACCATGGCTTGATGAAAAAAAGGGGAGGGGGAGGGGAGGACACCAAGCGCAGAAAATCAAAAAGTTTTTTTTATACAAATTAGTGAAATATATTTTCAACAATTTTACCTGGAATTCCTTTTGCAACATGCAGTAGCAAATCAGACGCAAGCTCTATTGTAAGAGTTTCGAACAGCCTATCAGATAATGGGTACGCCCACATTAAAGTGACCGCCATGCCATTTCACCTCTGTGCACGTATATACTCTTGCTATTTTACTATGTACATCACGTCATTATTTTAGTAATTTTATTCAATGTTATCATTGTATGCCATACTGGTGTATGAAGAGTTCGTTAACAGAATATTAATTGTTAATACTCAAGGCTTATGATTTATTAACAAAACTAATCGCTGGGATTATTCACTTAGTCAGCCTGGTTATCTTGGATCATTAATATTATCAATCTTGTTTTAATAGTGTGCATTCATGCCATGATGATTAATCCATAATTAGGGCCAGTAGACTTCAATACTATATACACACCTCAGCTGTTGTCATACCTCTATTGGCTGCTGGTGTCGTTTCCGCCTTTGAACGCGCCTCTCAGGATTCCGTAACACCAACAACGAACCCTCGTGATTCGTGCGCAAATAGTTAACACGGACCAGAACATGTTTTTTCCAATCAAAAAAGCTGTAATACCCTACAGTGCTTTAAACCGTATCTCGTCTCGAAATTTTTTCGCTAAAAATCACTGCCCCATACCCATAATTTGAAATTGATTAAATATGTATGGTTATATTATTAATAGCACCATAGATTGTCTCATCAGCGTAGTGTTAATTGTGTTATCAACTAGTCGTGACATCTAAATGTATTGATTTGTGTAATTTATTTTAATTTTACTTTATTTGTTGTTTTTTAAATGTATGTATAGAATGGGTTCAGTGGTAGAGAAGAAAATGCCTTAACTGCGCCCACAGAAAACTAGATGAAACAAATAAATAAATAAATAATTATAGGGACCGCCAGCGACGTCGAGAAAGGCAACCGGGGAGAGGGCAAAGGAGGCTTCTGCACATCCCCCAACCACACTAAGGGGCGCCAAGGACTTCACGTGATATGAGTGAATGTACATTTCCATACTTTAAGTATATTTAATAAAGTTGGAGGTCACTAAATAATGTTATGCGGTATTTTTGTACTGGTATAAGTTATTTTTGTAACCCGTGTAAATAGTGACCAACATGTGTGAGTAAACACTAGCATAATTGTTTTAAAACTAAATTTTGGAAAGTAGCACTTTAACCAGTACCAGGGGCGCCAAATTCTTTACATGACATTGCCCCCACCCCCTTCCCCACCCCTGCGGCCCAATAATATTAATTCGGTAAATGAAGAGAAATAACAACATAACTTCGCGAGAACTTACCCATGTTCTGGTCACTAATACATATTCTCTGATGCACAGAACTTTCAATCCGTTTGCCGTAACAAAAATCTTGCGAAGTCAGCGACTACGTCCTCATACGGAAATCTGGTTCGTGATAAGTATCCTTGAAACATACATATTAGTCAGTGTGTAGCCGGTTTACGTGAACGTGTTACTCGTGCGTGTTATGTGAAACGTGAAGTCATCGTAATTCCGGCCTAAAGGTGAAAAGGGCAAGAAAAAAAAATTCAAGGTGATTGTTTTTCTCGTGAGGGGCATACTTTTGCTGAAAAAAAAAGGCCTTTATTCCGGGAAACTGTATAAACAAATAATTTCGTTAATAACATGTTTGTGCGTGGTCGTTATCNTTCAAGGTGATTGTTTTTCTCGTGAGGGGCATACTTTTGCTGAAAAAAAAGGCCTTTATTCCGGGAAACTGTATAAACAAATAATTTCGTTAATAACATGTTTGTGCGTGGTCGTTATCATTGCAGTTGGAATTGTTCATTTATGTAATAACGCATGATGAAGTTTGACTCATTTATTGAGACATTACGAAAGTATAAATGGGAGTGGGGAGCAGTTTTCTGAGTTTCTGCTGTTGAATCTGACATATACGCCTTTCTTACATATTTTCAAAGCTAAGCACAAGCTCTGAAGTGGTAAAGCTCTGATATGTTACTAAGCAAGCTCGATGTTTAAAATGTGACAATTTTCAGCTTGGACAAATTTTTCAGAGGTTCTAAGGCTCGACTTTACCCCTTTTGCATTAATTCGTCATTTTCGCGTCATAATTTCTGATTCATAGTCATTATCGATAATGTACCAATTATAGAAAATTTACAATTTACGATTTGTTTAATATCTGTGTGCGTAATTCCAATCGCGTGTTATCTGCGTGTTGTAAAAAGTTGAGAACATATCTATATTGTATCAGTAAGTAGGGACGGGTGTTTTTCGCGGAAATATTTATGGCCATGATAGACTTTAGTATCCTACGTCCACAACCACAACTTCCTTTGGTTATTGGCAACGTGTCTACGTGAGAAGACATTTTCGTATTTGACTGGGCCAATCGTAATAAAGTACTCCGATACTGAACGTCCATTATTCGATGTCGGACACTCGAGGCACGTGACATTTAAAATCATCAAATCACGAAAGTGCACATAAATTAAAGCGTTTTGGAGTACAACTGGTCTTGAAATATTCTTCGAAAAACACCTGTCCCTATCAATGAGTTATCGCCTTTTCGCAAGCAGGAGATAACGCAGTGAAAATTAGACGCAAACGAATCATGCAACTAGTAAATTGTAAATTTTCTGTGATCAAAGATTTTCAATAATACTTCTGATACTGAAATTATGACACGTAAACGAACGAATTTCTGCAAAAGGGGTGAACCCTTGACATAGTTTGGGCTACGCATAGGCCGTGACTGATCCCCTCCCCGCTGGCCGACTGCAGGAGCAACTGGTTCCGTCTGTTAACGACGTCGCTGCCGACGATACGTTCGGCCATAAATACTTCACATGGAATAGCATTCTGTTCGCCCGCTGCGCAGTGGTCCCGCTGCGGGACGCTAGGATCTGGAGGCGTGGGTTGTGTTCCACGGCCGGCCGCTCCACGAACAGCCGACCTCATCCGCGCACTGGCCTGCCAGCACGGCCACGTAAAGGCTGCTCACGGTGAAGTAAGCACTTTAGAAATAAGGCGATGGAAAAAAAATCACTGTCCATAACTACTTGCATACCACAGTTCATATTGGCACACGTGCTCGTTCATAGTTAAGTCGGCACAGAATTGACCAAATTAGTACTAATAACTGACGTATCGAGAGTTTATTATAAAAATTCACTGATGCTTACGTACACGGTTTTTCTGTTTTATATACAGCAGAGCCTAAATTTTAAAATAATTAACACATTTACTTTCTTAAAAAAACTCTTTGGTCTCCACTTGAATACAGTGAGACGGTCCATGGCAATGAAAATGAGAACGAAAGAACACCATAAGCAGGGCTTTTAAAAGTCCTCAATTAACCGTGCATAGCCTGTACTAAGATAAATTCAGATAAACAAAATAAATCGATACACTCATACTGGCCACTTTATCCATTTCATTTCTTAACTTTACATCATTAGTATTTGATTTTTAACTGCAAGTTATGTATGTATTTATGTCCATTGTAAATGTATTCTTGACAACACACTTCAAGTTGTAAACCGGCCAACGTGTTGAATCTTGCTGTGTATAAACCAAGTAAAAATAATAATAATAAATTCATGCTTGTATAGGCTGTTAACAATTATTTTAACACTTTTGAAATCAAACCTTGAAAAATTGTACAGCTCTTACCTGCATATTTTAGCGGGCACACTGACTGACAAGCACCCAGTAAAGTTGGTAACGACGGAGGGAAAGTAGTTCCATATCTTAACATTAAATTAAAAGTGTTAGGTAAGCATTTGTGTATACGGGTATGATTTATTTCTGTTTTATTAATGCACATAGATGTAAAACCAAGCAGATTTCACTGGACCAACGAGTAGCATACACTACCGTAGATAATTTGTGATTGGTCTGCAAAGAACTAAGTCNAGTTTTCTGTTTTATTAATGCACATAGATGTAAAATCAAGCAGATTTCACTGGACCAACGAGTAGCATACACTACCGTAGATAATTTGTGATTGGTCTGCAAAGAACTAAGTCGAGTCAAAAACTCGATCATCCAGTCATAAAATTAAAAAAAACTATCTTGAGTGTTGTCGAAAACAGGTTGGCACAAAAGATTTTCGCGATTTTCCAGTGCCTCTAAATATAGTGTATACAAACACTGCTGCACTGGAAGTGATCAACGAAATGAAATATTTCCCTGAAGCACGATCACCACCGTAGTGAAGTGGGTAGGTAGACTAGACGATCCAGGTTCAATCCCCGGCATTGACTGTTGTAATTTTTTTTTGAGATGTTCACTCCCTTACTGCGGAAGGCAGTGGCACACCACATGCCTATTCCTCTTGTGCATCACGATCTTCGTCTTAGTGTTGTTGGCAAAGGTTCCTACAAGTCTGAGGAGAGACGGAATAGCCTCTTATAACGTGAACTCCAACTGCACGCGCCAGCAAGATGTGCGAACACCGTACACCAATCAGCGCCTGTTAACTTCGGCAGCCGAGCAGACCATCCAGTAGGTGACACACGACAGCCAATCAAACGCAAAGCCATTTCAAAAGAATGGGTACGCCCACTTAAAAAAAAAACGTCATCCCATTTCAGCTCTGTGTACTTACATATCTGTAGCGTACGACACAACAAATTTGCACCAACATGCAGGTGACTCCAATAAATAGTTGGTTTACATCCAACCGCTAGCCATTTCATTACCTGTATATAGAGATCTGAACAATTCGTGAGTTCAGCGACTTGTATAAGCTAGTCTTCAAACTCTTACGTACCGTCACGATGGTTTGAACCAACCATTAGTTGCTTTTTGTCACAGTGAAAGGCGATGGTTGGACCTGCATTTTAGTGCAAGTTTATGATTGGTCCATGATAATCGAGGAGACTTCAAGTAACGTCAACCGCGCCACTTCTATACTCCGGGCATGAAGGGCAATCACTAAAGGGTAAAAATAGATACAGTAGAAAAAACAAGCCACTTATATAGTGAGATGAACCTAATAAATGAAAAAAAAAAAAAAAACAAATAATGTGGTCCATCAACACGAAGTCATACGCCAAATAAAAATAAATAAGGAAATCAGTAAAAGCAAAGGATAACTCATACCTCTGCACTTTCCAGAAAAAGTACAACAGTTGGGGCGGGAAGCCACACATGCATGGTTCAACCTATGGCTGGTCATGTGTAAAAAAAAAAAAAAAAAAAACAAGTAGCGCGTGGATCAATTGAAAAATAAAATTGTATGTGTACACTTATGCATTCTAGCTTCTCCAGAAACAATTCCGCGAAAATTTCGTATATCTTATATATTTACCAAGTCAAGCAGATCGGCTAGTGCGTGTGCAAACCAACAGACGCGCAGGAGACAAATGCAAAGCGGCGATCGCTGCGCCGTCTGGCGCGGGTCGCAGGAACCGCACGCGACGCGCAGATCAGTTCATCTCGGTTCCGATCACGCGCCGGACACGCAACAGCGGAAGCGGCAATCAAGAGGAACGACTTCTCACGCATGCAGCCACACCCGCCGCGCGTCGCTCAAGCGCTATTTCCATGCGCGCGGCGCGATGTGCGCTACGTGGGCGGCATACGGCCGCCGCCGGCTCGCTATTTTTAACACGCGAATATCCGGGCGATACGCAAAGGCGAGGAAAGATGCTGTGGTCCCGCGTGATCTGTAACACCCGCGAGGACATGATGCGCGAGTACGTGAAAACAAGACCTTTAGGTGGCGCTCGACAGCCTTGTAACTTGCACGGTAAAGACTGTTAACGGTAAACTGAGCACTTGGTAAAGTCCTGTCTGCTTGTTTGCACACTGTGTATACTTCCGCCATATGTAAATTTAATACTCTCATGGGCGTGGTCACTTTCTTCATGCGTCGGTCTATTGAAACTATGAAACTATTACAAAAGTAAATATTGTTAAATTTACCGACACACACACACACACACACACCGTGCTGCCCCCTGTGAACATTCAAAGAAGTTCGCTGTTAGATGTGAAATGTAAAATAAACGTAATGTGTGTGTGTATGTATATATATATATATATATATATATATATATATATATATATACACACACACACACACACGCGCGCACACTTGAATTACTAAAACGTGTTCTTTTTGGGTTAGATAATCTTATCTTTATTTTAAAAACATTCTATCTAAATCATCATTTAGAACACGAACAACTCGTCAGACAGTGCGAAATATTATATTTTTGATTTCCTATAAACAAAGGCAAGATATACATTAATATGGACTCCTATCAGGATCTTTGCAAAGATTTTAGTTTCTTGTTTACCCCGGACGTTCTCCAGTTTATTAAGACGTGTGCAACTTGTTATTTGTCTCATTCCACGTCACCGGCGACGAGCGTCAAACCCACTGTCTGTCGCTCGTGTAATGTTGTCAACGCTCTTCGCCAACGCTAAAGCTCTGATTGGCTGAATGAATCTTGTCGCGCTGCATCTCGTTGCGTCTCTCCCATGGTAAAAAAATGCCTAACCGCCAGCAATCCGTTTCCAAGTAACACCGCTTGGTGTTATATGTGTAAGTTCGTACCCATCTCAATCCCCTCTTCCATGAATATGACTTCAGCGAAATTATAAAACAGCCTTACCTGAGACTTCCAAGAAGACACCGTTCCGCGCAAATTCCGCTTGGTTTACTCACCGTGCGTCACTTGTCACAAATAACGCATGCCTACGCTTTTCAGTAACAATCGCCAAGTTGCCACGCTTCTTGCTCACAACCCCAGCATCTGTTTGCCACCTCACATACATAACAAATTACGCCATTCGGGGAGGCATTATTTTGTCAGGGACCCGCCTACCTGTAAGTTTTTCTTACCGTTTCAGGCCGAAGAGCGCGCGGGCATTAAGGATGGCATTACCCCGCGCATCAAGTGCACCATCGCCGCTACGCCCAGGGCACTGCTCCGAACTGGCATAGTGTTCTCGTCATGGGATACAAGCGGCAACCTTATCATTCATTTTATTGAAGTAAAGTTTGCAGCAAATTTCAGTGCAGGTCACTCGAGTATTTTTGCATGAATCTGAACCGAATATTTTGATATAAAAAGCTCTGAAATAGCCGTTTTGAGTTATGTCGGGAGTGCTCCGAAATGTGCGTCGTGTCTTGTAAGTAGTCGACAGGCATAGTCTGAAATGTGTGTGTTTTTTTTTGGTATATCAGCACATTTATCGTACGTTAAAAATTTCGTTTAAAAAAACTTAATTGCAAACACACTGCAACGCAGCTAAAGTGCCAGTATACTGTGCTTGCATTCTGCGCGCTTCTTGCGATCGGTGACGAGCAGCGCGCTCGGAGATACTCGCATTAACCGTTCATAAACGAGGAGCGCGAATGTTCGCTAGTTAGACTATCCACAAGAAATACACCCAAAGCACCGGGCACTGAATCCTCGCTGTGCACGGCGCCGTCCGTAAATATCCTTCATGTGCAACATTTCCACAATTGTGGTCGCGATGAATGGGTGTGTCAATATTAAGCTGTGGTTTTTTCTACTCCGTAATTTATACTTTTTGTAAGCTTTCTTAGTGTTGTGAAATTCGGTGCATGCACATTACGATCAAATGATATGCAAGTCGGAGAATGATTGGACGCTTGAGGCCAACTCGACGTGCAGACGCGATATACTCGGACAACATGGGTTAGTGAGCAGATAAACTCGTCCCTGAACCTGTGACATCAAGTTATGCTCCGTATCCGCACAGGCTATACATGAGACATATATGATGTGTTCCAATTCAGCTGGTAAGGACCCTTAACAGTTACGTGCCCTTCAAGAATGCATCGAGGTCGTGATGTCATGTAAGAGCTGTTTAAATCCAAACAAAGGCCACTAATACACCCTCAAGTGCCCCCGTTCACCAAGGGCAAGAGCAATATCCCCTTCGCGTATCTTTCACGGTTTATTAATTTGTTATAAATTTTGCATCTTGTTCCTGCCATTGGCTGGACACGGCGATTCATACACAAACCGAGGCAGCTTAATAAATTCCGAATTATTTTTTTTCGTAAATAATGTGTAGCAAATTGCGAAACGAGGGCGGGTGTTGGGAACGATACCCGCTTCGTTTCGAAGGTATCTAGGGAATGTGGAGAATTGTGGGTACTCAAGGAATCACGGGAAAGTGAAAGAGGGTATGTTTCAGTGAATTGGAACACCGCTATAGATACCATAGGTTACAGCTAATGCACAGTTAATTAATTAAGCATTTTCAATTCATTCTTAGATCCCTGCCTTAACTGCATATATTTACATGGTCGCACAGGTCAGCGCTATCTTATAAGCAGTACTGCAGATTCTGTATGGATCAGCGCCTGAATGAATGTGCGGGGGAAATGGGAGATCCCCGAGAAAACACGCCGACCAGCGGCATCGTCTGGCACGATTCCCACATGTGTAAATCCGGGAGTGGCCCGGCCGGGGATTGAACCCTGTTCGCCTTGGTGAGAGACGAGCAGGCTAACCGCTCGGTCACCGCGGCCCCCAAACGCAGGTTTTGCATACGACTGTTGATAGCGATCTTTTACTGAAAACTTATTTTATTTTCTGCTAGGCAGTTCTGTTGTACCAAAAGCAAATTTCACATTTTAAAAACGCAGTAGTAAGTAACACACATAATTTGTCACACAGGCTCATTCCTCGTGATAAGTAAAGTACGTATTTTCCAGCATAGAACGTAATTCTACCAACAGTATTATATTTCTTACTCAATAAGCCATGTTGCTTTCTCCGACACAAACTCTGCGCGAGCGCTGCCTTGCAGCGGTTCAGCTGAACCGACATAGCCAACAGAGTACTGCAGTAGCACATTGCCGGAAGAACGCGCCCACTAACTCGTATATTCCGCAGCGATCAAAATTTGTGGGCATTGAATTTAATTCAGATCGTGATTGTTTTATCCGCCTAAGAATAAGCATAAGGATGTTATTTTCGAATACACCTGATTTACGCGCACACAAAGTATTGGGGTCAACGACAACTACTTTTACACGTGACGGAAAACTGGCAGAAAATTATACGCTTTGCAGGGGTCTCGAATATGCTTTATTAAATGCTATAAACTATAGAATGTTTACGGTATCTTATGAGCAGTAAAATGAAAAATAGCTTCGCATACTTAGCTGCATTTCCGAAAAAAAGGAAATCAATCACATCCCGCGACAGGGCAGACGTAACCTCTCTAGAACAGGAAGAACAATGCAACCAGCCCATGCTCGCCAACTCGTCACGCCTAGCATTACAGGGTTTGTGTGCATCGTACGCACGTTCTTGCCGCCTCCGAGGCAGGGTAACCTGGGTGACAGCATGCCGTGAGAAACACGCGTGTCGCTCCCAGCCAGCCTGGAGAGCGGAAGGCGTGGGTAAGGAGGCGACGTACAGGTCATAGTCCATCCTCGGATACTTCCAACTTTCCTGAAACCCTGCGGAAGTTCTACTTAGAGGATATTCCTCCGCCTCACGCAAACAAAGTTTATCTAGGTCTCGAAAATCACAGCAAAGGGCCGCCGGCTGGCATTCGTGCGCACTCACTTAAATCATATTTTGCATAAGAACTATTTCTTACCAGGCATTACCAACGCCCTATTTTCTCTCTAGTTTTATTATAGATAAGATATATGTAAAAGTTAAATTTAACCAAATATAAGATACTTTAATGTTAACAGACGTATAAAACGCTTGTGATACATGGCATATTTAGGAAATAACCAAACACGTGATAGATGGAGTTTCATTCAAAACGTGCGGAAAAAACCACGAATAGACTAGGTATAATACTTTAGTGTAAAATTAAGCTCCCGGGCCCCTTATCCCTCCTCCTTTCCCCTTGGAGCCACAACTGGGTGTATGTGTGTGCGGGTTCAGAGGCTGCGGCGTAGAGTGTGCACGACTACTCACGGAGCAGCAGGTTCTTCCAGCTGGAGCTGAGCGCGCGGAGGCA
>NQII01001563.1:281224-333881 GCA_002778355.1 Clitarchus hookeri
TTCAACTGTGGTATTTTCCTACATTTGTTCATGAAAGATTCAAATACCTAGTGAAGTTGCCAAATGTGTATAGTAGCATTTATATTTTTGCAGCCAGATTTGCGCCATCAAATAGTTTTCAAACACACGTGTAAATGAGAAATGTTTATGTTTGCTTATTTACTCTATTTTTTCGAAGTGCAGCACCCATTTATATGCCACGCATCCAGTAAAGATAAATAAAATTTTGTATAGTATTTCAATGCCTAACGATAGATCAAATATAAGCAAAAGTTCGGTTTAACCAAAAACAATATAATTTTGTGTTAACGCAAGTATATAACGCTTGCAATGCATGGAATATTCAGGAAACAACCAAACACGTTATACATGAGGTGATTTTTCAAAGGTTTGATTTAAAAAGTGTGAAGAAAGCGCGAATAACTATAAATACTTCTTTTAAATGTCATGTCACTGTACAAAGTGCGTGTATTAACACAGCATTGCTGAAAATGTATTTAGTTTCAAGAATAATCAAATTTTAGCATAACATAGCATAACTCCAAGGGACGGGCTCAAGCTCCTTTGGATCTCCCTTGGCGGCTGTGTGGAGATTGTATGCGGTGGGCAGTACTCGTGTATCGGGCTAGAGCGTCCCACTCTTAGATTTTAGTACAGTTTTAATGGCGCGCACTGTTGCCAGATTTCGGCTTTGCGACGTAACTGGCAGGCTGAGTAACAAATGGGTGGCGAAGGAAATGGCCTGATTAAGAGAATTTTACCTCCCTGACAACTCGTAAAATAATCCAATACTGCGATGCAAAGCTAAGCTGCTCCTTTGAATATAAAACCTATGAGAAACCCTATCATTGCGATTGGACGGCTCGCATGCAACGTAGATTGGGGGTTTTTTTTTTTCGAGGCTGCAAAGAGATAACTATCAGGCAACAGCGCACGCAAGAACAAGGACAGCGTTAACGACAGAAATCTTGTATTGGAAAGAGAGAGCGAATTTCCATTACACCGCACACTGCAATCTAAGAGTGAGACGCTCTATAGCATGTGGCCAGGTTGAGGAGCAGGTAACGGCAGTATCTGCCACAGGCCGACCGGACAGGGGCGTTATCGCGGCCTGATGTTCGCTCGAGGGGGTGAGAGGGGGCGCAAATATTTGTTTTCTCTCCCGGAGATGCTGCAGGAACGTAGCCGCCTGCAACCGCTGCCTCGACACCGCGCAAGTCGCTTACACAATACAATCCCGAGGCTGAACTGTGAAGCTCCTTCACGTACTCTATGGAGAGCACTTCGAGGGAAAAATAAACCTCCCCGTTAACGTATATATTTTCAAATAAACGCTCACTGCCAGACGCCAGTACTGACATTTTTAGTCATTAAGGAAAATACGCGTGTTAACGTCTGTTTGAAAGTGTCATATTTAAATTACGGACTAGTGGAATCGGTTACCTTTATTTCTATTGACTCCATGATAAAAAAAAACTGGGCTAATTGTAACATATAGTTACTTGACAGAGCGCATATCAATATCTTTAAAGAGTACCATAATATCAACTTCACAATTTTAAATTAAATTGATTTTGGCATAATCACACACCATTATGCCATGCATCTGTATTTATGAGTAAGATAAACAGCTACAGGACAATTGAGGCATTCTCTAATTTGTTCTTCTTAAAAACTTGAATCGACTATTAATGAAACGGACGAACACTGGAGTGTATGAAAGAGAAAAATACGCTGCATATGTACAGAACTGCGTCCGCACATTTTGACAAATTGTTTGGAACGCTTTTGCAAAATGTACACCGTTATTAAATTCTGAAACATATAAACTATTTCAAGGGCAAATTAAATTAGTTGCAAACTTTTTTCAAATCCGATTTTGTACGTTTTGGGATAGTGTTCAACTTGAACCACCTCAAATATTATGTTTTAGTAATCATGCATATGTTTCGAACACTAAAATAGATACTTTTCGTTTAATACTTTGTGTACAAAACATCAGAGCTTTAATCTCAAGCACGAGGATGCAAAGAAAAATAACGTGTACGTCGCGTCTCCGAGATGGTATGAACACCACATCTCAAAACACAAGTTCCCAGTTAATCCGGCAGAATGACTACTCTGTAACACGTTAATAGGCCGGTAGATATAATTTCACAAATATCGCAGATTCTAGTTTAGAATATACATACAATACAGATATTTCAAATTGTTCATGGTAAAGTAAGCATTTATTAAATAAATCTTTGAATAAAAATTACTGCTCGTTAACTGCGTATGCTACCGTTCACATAGGCTTTCAGTTCAGTTGTTAGCGAATCAAGTAAAGTAGGGTAGTGTTTATATTTATGGAAAATTAAGTTTTTTTTGTATGATACACATAAGCGTACGAATAGGTATATTAGTAACACTTTTCAGTTCTTAACCATTTTATTATTTTCAATTGACTGACGGAAGAATGAAGGCATTAATTAGGTCCACGACAATGTACAGTTTACATACGGCGGAATGATAAAAAAATTAGGATTAAAGTATTTTCCAAGCAGGGCTTTGAGAGTGCTCACTTTACCGTGAACATCCTGTACGTAGAATACGGACGATAGTTATTTAAGTTGGACCGCGCTACTGAGCAAAAAAAAAAAAAAAAAAAAAAAAAAACAGTATAGTTTCTCGGGACTTTTCTGCGGCGAAAAGCGGTCCTCGTTCGGCGTGAGAGAGCTACGCAGCGACGTTTTGTGTGGCTGGCGGAATCCGAACCACTTCGGCTACGTCCACGCCGTTTTGCGTCTCGAGAGAGCTCGGCATAGGCAAAATGTCGGAGTGCCACTGGGTGCCAGGGGGCCGTTTTTCTCTCCGGCGGTCCGCAGATTCCGTATCGGCCAAACAGACTTTTTAATTGTTAGCTTCCCTTTTGACGCGCCGACGTTAATTGGCCTTCACGCAAGGCAAGAAACAGGAAAGAGGCCAGCTAGACGACGGGGAACTCATTTCGTAGTAGTGTCCCCCATCCCTTGCACGTGTCTCGACGTAGGTACTGCACAATTTTAAATTTATACTTCACTAGCACGACAAGTCTCGTGAATTACGGCGAGCGGAATTAAAACTTAGGGTTGGGAAACTTAACCCTTCAGTCACACATTAATTACTGAGTTCAAGTGTTGCAATCACGTAATTTTTTCGTTTGTCCTGTACTCGTGTTCCGCACTGATCTTGCAGCCAGTGAACAACGTGCGCGTGCTCGATGATATTGGCATTAACCGCTCATGTCGAAGAGGTGTGGAATATTCCACAAATCAGATTGGCCACAAGGAAGAATGGGCACTGATGCATTGATGTGTTCGTAAGTGGGTATCGTGCCGGACAATGCCGCTGGTCGGCGGGTTTTTTCGGGAATCTTCCGTCCCCCCACCCCCCTGCATTCCGGCGCTGCTCCATTCTCATCTCATTTCACCCTCATCGGCTCTCAAGACCTCGTTGTTAAGAGCCGCCCAAATCTCTCAACTCGACCCTTGATGTGTACAGCACCGGTCATATCATTCACGCGCAACGCGTTCACGGTCGTGGACACGGTGACTGTACAAGTTTACACACTTCTGTCACAGAGTAGATACGTACACACGGGCGAAATGGCGCGGAGGTTCCTTTGATGTGCGCATGCCCATTCTTGATTGACTGCGCGAGGCTTTAGGAACGGGCCTTGGGTCCGACTGTCTTCCGCGTACTGCGATATTTCCCCTGTTGGCTGGACTGTCGGCTGGCAAGTGGATTGCCAGGCACCGATTGGCAAACGGCGTTCCGGCACGTTGCTGGCTAGTGACGCCGTGTTGGTGGCGTGTGTTGCTGGAGTTCGCGGGATAAGCGGCTATTCCACCTCTGTATTCTAGGGTATTCTGTGCTACTGATGCGCGATTATACATGCTGTGCGGTGATTACTAGGCAGATGTGCGAAAGCTGAATGATATTTCTGATGCTACAGCACGTCGTCCCTGCAACTGAAAACAAGGTCAGCGCAAATGAGTTGAGTCGAGGTGTGATTAGAGGGGTGACGGTATTCAGTGGTGTATGCATTAAATGGGAATGCCCCGAGAAAACCCATCGGTTACATGATGTTATGCCTTTAGGCTAGCCTGTTACCGCGTTACTCTATTTCTAGCTTCTTGGTCAACCTGGGCACGTAGCTAGCTAAACTAACTGGACTTCATCTGGGAACAGCACATACCTACATGACATTCGGGGGGAATTCATCGTGCAAATGTAAGGCCTTAGTTACCTCGGAAATTGCGGTGAAGCGTGGGATGTTGAAGGAGAGGGCATCTCCCGATTATAAATGACTCCAAACTGCCTTCATGCTGGAGATTTATTTGAAGCCATCCCTCGTCCGAACTTGCCACGAGCACTATACAGGACTACCACAGAGGACCCAGCTGGTAACACAGGTGGCCAATCCGTCAACTCTTCCTGCCATCCTGATTTCAGATTTCCGTGAATCACTACAAGAGAATTCTGGGGTGGGTCCTTACTATACCATGGCCGATTCTTTCCCCGTTCTTGCTTCTCTCAGCTACACGCTCCGGATCTAGTAAAGATGACATCGTTGTCGACGAGACGTTAAGCCCTACCTACTTACATACCTGCTGTATAAAATTGAATTACGAATAAAATTCAATTACACAAATACCATTAGAACAGCAATACTCTTCAACGGCGCACACAACAAATGAGGGGGAAGAGGGAAATTCATAATTCAGCACAAAGATAGCAGGCTTTTTTCTTTGAAATATAAGGCGTATACATACTAAAAATTATAATATTCTTTATTACTTCCGTATGAGCATCTTTCTTCTACTGCATTTTTCTAAAAGTGGAACTTCTGAGTTTTCAAGAAAGTCTGCAACCCACAGTGGTTAGTGGGTTACAAATAAAAGTGGTATCATAAAAACTGAATTAATACATCTGTATTTGCAGTCCTTGTTTTTCTACAAATGAAAAACTTGTCTGTTGACTGAAAAGCTTGAGAAACATGAATAACCGATTAAATTACTGAAGTTTTCTGGGCTATTGATATATGTAAAGCGTTTTTTTTTTTGTTAGACCTAAGCTAAGATGTAGGGGACCTCCTTATATTATTCGTTTTCTTATATTCAGGTTAATAGTACTTTCGTTTCGTTCAATAACGGCCAAATTACATTTACATTTTTCAAATTTTGGTATTTTAAAATCATAAAGAATAAGTAATGCATTTCCCTAGAGAAGGTCTAGACATTACTGCCAGTCTTTTTTGTTTCTTCACGCTCACCACTGCCTCTGAAAAAATCGGGAACATCCGCATTATCATGATGATATACGGAATTCTCCCGCCGCTGTTTGCCGCTACGTAACCTGACGAAAACTTATTCACTGTAAGCTCCCCTGGCGCGGCGGAGTAAACGTACAAAGTTCTTTGGAAAGGTAAGTCTGGGAGATCCCACGGAATGACAAGTCACGTGGTTTGAATGCCTCCAAGGAATGCATGCCCAGAAGGGCTAGTTTAAAAATTAATATCATAAGAATCATTCCTAGAGGTACGTGATTTCCGCGTATTATTTCAGCAGCAGCTTGGAATTTCCAGTTATTTACGTGCTCGGCCCACAACTGCTTTATTCATTAGTTGCTGCCATGATGGGAGGCTTCTTTTATTATTCGATTTGGCTGCACGTGATACTGTCACGACATTTCTTCCTGGTTATTACTGGCTGTTGATTCATTCACGGCATGCCAAACAACTGTGGTACAATCATAATAGGAACATACTAGTACACCTTCTTGAAGTCTAGCCTGTCACCGGAAGAATTTGCGAAACTTACGGACCTGTAATCATCGCTCTTACAGAAAGGAAACCCCACTTTCACCCCGACGCTTCAAATGTATAATATCTGATTGCAAAGTCTATTCGCGGTTTATTCAAACTTTTTGAATCAAACCTTTGAAAAAACACGCCACGTATTGCGTTTCGGTGGTTTCATAAATATGTCAGGTATCACAAGTGTTTTATATTTCTGTTAACATAAAAGTACCTTTTTTTAAATAGTAAATGAAGCTTTTACTTTGTATAAATTATTATATTTTAGTTATAATTAGGCTAATTATGGATAAAAACAGAGAGAAAATATGTGCATTGGTAATGCCTAGTAAGGAGTAGTTCTTATGGGAAGTATTATTAAGGTGAGTGCACGAATGCGTTGCGTTGTCTCTTTGGCGTAATTATCTAGACTTAGTTAACCTTTGTTTGCAAGACGCGAAGGAGTATCCTGGATGTGTACAACTTTAGCAGGATTCCAGAAACGTTAGAAGAAACTTGAATGGACTATAAATAGCCAAATGTAGATTTATGTTCACAAAAAAAAACGTTAAAACAGAACCTCTTGCTACCTATCAGTGAGCGATAGGGAGGGACGTCCTTATGATTACAGATATGAAGCCCACGTCAGTTGGAGGCCGCAGTACCGCAGCGGCTAGAGTGCTCGCCTCCCACCAAGGCTAAACGGGTTCGATTCCCGGTGAGGACGCTCCACGGATCTTCGCACGTGAGTATCGTGTCGGATGAATGCCGCTGTTCGGTGAGTTTTCTCAGGGATCTCCCGTTTCCCCTGCCCTGGCATCCCGGCGCTGCTTCCTACTCACCTCGCTTCACCCTCATCGGCTCTGAATATCCCCATGTTAAGAGCCGCCCAAACCTCTCCCACGTCAGTTCTCTACATTCCGGCTTATAATAAGCCTTTGCTACACCAGCCCTTGTGAGCGCGCGAGAAGCCTGGTTTTTCTCCTGTGGTGATGATGGCCTTCGCTCGCAAGTCATTAGAGAAATGTCGCCCTGAAAATAACGACCCAGCTTTTATTGCGCGGTCTCCATCTGCACGCGATGATGTGTCGTCCTTGCGCAGGAGCTTTGCGCAACAAGCTATGTTTGCAGCTGGCATCCGGGGGAGATGGCACATACTGTACTAAGGGATGACACGTGTTTCAGAGCTGAGCGTCTCGATATGATCTGGGGGTATGTAGTACGGTTACCAACTTATTCACACTAGCTTAGGGACACATCATAGAAATCGCCACACGACATTTGAAGCCGAAGAAATGATTAAGGAAAATTGCTATAAAAACTACACTTTAAAATTCTATTTGTAATGTGAAAAAGTTAATTATACATAGTTCAACATTTTCCCTGAAAATATTCAAAAACTAAATATAAGTTGCAAGTATATCCATAATTCAATATGATTTAAATTTATGATTTAATCAGCTTTAAAACAGACGACACCAACACATACAAACAGTTGGCAACCCTAGATGGTCTTGTCGCGACAGCCTAGTCACTGGAGACGAAAACATTGGCTAGGAGAGTCACGAGCGGGGGAGGAATCGGCCATGGCCCGTTTTAACAAACTATCTTAGCCAAGGCCGAAAGAATATACAGGCCTGCTTGATGAGCTGTTCGAATACGTCGCGTTTTGAACACTACGTCACTGCACACCCATACGAGTGAAAACATATTGAACATTATACTGCGTTTTGTGAGAGTAGAATAATTAAAACAGCTCTTGAACAAATAGTCTCTCGTGTGGTTTATCCAATTAAAGTACGAAAAAATAACTAATACGAGAGATTATTTTTATTTCTCAAGTATGAAGATTAATCAAATAAACAAATGTATACTAACGGCGTTCTATATAGCTTTCTTTTCAGCCAATGAAATTAATTTCATTTATTATTACTATTGTTGACCTCGGAAGAAAATTGAAAGAATGTTTTCGCGTAAAAATTACGTACTTTCGTGGTTTACTTAGTTCTTTCAGGAAACGTGTTTATTGAGGGTGATATGTGGCGTAAACTATAACCTCGTCGGAGATTTTCGTTGTGTCGAACGTAAATAAATGCGGCATTTACTAGCATGTGTTTTGTATCCAGCTATTATGAATAAATGTATCGCTGAACCAACAAACTTAAGCACATATATTAACCAATAATCAGCTTGGCCGGGAAAAACCAGTTACTTCATAGGCAACGAGAAATCAATCTTCCAACAGGTTATCCATCTGTAACTTAATGACAATGTATGCTTTATTCTTAATGCGAGTTGTACAGTATGCATATTTTCATCCGCTAAATGCCATGTTTTTAACAAAGCAAAAAAAGTTACAGAAAACTTTA
This sequence comes from Clitarchus hookeri, assembly GCA_002778355.1. Classification (NCBI taxonomy): domain Eukaryota; kingdom Metazoa; phylum Arthropoda; class Insecta; order Phasmatodea; family Phasmatidae; genus Clitarchus; species Clitarchus hookeri. The sequence goes on from NQII01001563.1 coordinate 289,412, forward strand.
GAAATTGTTATGTATGCTAAATTGTACAGCCTAATACTGGTTGGGTAAAATTCTCCGGTGATTATGCATAAAATATATTTGCAACTGTGTAATTATATTGGTGTAATTACAAAAAAACAATAAAGTTTTAGGGATATCACATTTTCATAGTGGACTTAATAACTACATAAGAGTTGTCACATAGACACAGAGCAAATGAAATGTCCTGATCCAAAAATAATACAGATATTTTAAATGACACAGGACTTGGTAACAGCACATACTGCCCTACAACTTTCCATTGGTGCTCACTAACATTATTGCAGGTCTATAGTTATAGTGTTGGTTTATAATGCCATATTTTATGCACAGTTAGAAATATGGTGCTGTTGGAATTATTGCCAGTCAAATTTGGTGCTGAAATAATATTTTTTAACATTTAATAAAGGGTTTGAAAGCCTCCCAGGAAGACGTTGACAAGCCCAGTACATTTTAAAAATGAGTACTGCAAATATATATCAAGCATAAGACAGTAGGTCTATAATTCAGAAATAAAAAATACTTTTCCAGACCTAAGAATATTTATTGAAATGGTGTTTCCAACAGTCGTATGTTTTCAAAAGTATATAAACTAGATAATGTACATTTTTTAAAACAATATTATGTTGCTGTGTTTACACATTGCTGTAGACCTCAGAAATTAGGGAAGAAATTGTACTTCAGAAAGGCTAACTACAATTTTACCTCGTTAGGTATATGACTATTGAAGGTGTTAAATATAATTGTAGACGTCTAAATTCCGTTAATTTTAATCGGTGTTATGCATATTCGTGGTTGTACAAACGCCAATCAAGTTTTAAATGCACGCTCCTCGACACAGAGTACATAAAGTTCCTTGGATAGGAGACAGGTCAGGTCCACTGCATGAAATAACTCAAATTTCGCGTAGATCTATTTGCCCNATAAAGTTCCTTGGATAGGAGACAGGTCAGGTCCACTGCATGAAATAACTCAAATTTCGCGTAGATCTATTTGCCCAGCCTAATATTCCCTTATTCGTGTCTAAAGTCACACGATTTGAAGGCTACAAAACGCAAGATAACACTTGGAGATATAACTTTTAAACTTAGTATCCAGAATAATAATAGTACTCGCGTGCCTAATAACAAGAACTTCTTATGCATCGTAGCAGGATCTATGTTTAAAAATAAATGTAAGCTTCGTATGAAAAAAAAAAACGAAGGCCGTATAGTTCTTACTAAATACAAAGCTATTGCCGTGCTACAACCGCCCGTATATATTTCAACGCCTATAAAAACATTTAATTCCATTTGTTCTGTTACATTTATTAATTCATTTTGGGGTTTTGGTTATTTTCGCCAATTAGCTACACTGTATTTTCTGTTTGTTTAGTTACATTTTTCTGTGTAATTTTTCTACCACTTCAGTTTTAAAAGACGAGTATTTTTGTATACTGTCACGTTAATTTGTATCACTGTTCCTATGTTTGTAATCTTCATTTCCACTTTGTAATAATTCCTGTTGTTGAATAAAAACATTTATCAATCGGCCAGTAAGATATGGAACGGCACTGAAGGCGCATAACTGCACTAGATTACGAGTTTGATTGATCAACTGGTGTGTTAGGCGCGGAAACACTGGATACAGAGCCACTTAACTTCAATCACACCCAGCTTTGAACATTGATATGTTCGTTCCAATCATGTTCCTATCGCAGTAACTTTGTTTCAAAGTAAACTTCTTGGACGAGAACTGCTTGTCGTCTGTGGAGTGGAGAGGTTTGGGCGGCTCTTAACATCGGAATCCTGAGAGCCGACTTGTCGTCTGCGCTGCAACGCCTTGAGCGCCGGCGAAGGTGGAATGAGGCGAGGATGGAGCAGCGGCGGAATGCAAGAGCACGATAAATGTGACTAGCCGAGAAAATCCGTCGGCCAGCGGAAACTTTCGCCAGTTTCCCGCATTTATTAATAATGTTACAGTGAAAAATATGNCCGAGAAAATCCGTCGGCCAGCGGAAACTTTCGCCAGTTTCCCGCATTTATTAATAATGTTACAGTGAAAAATATCGTCAGTTGTATTATAATTAAAGGAAAAACCTTAACACTGATCAGTGCTGGAAACGACTGCAAATAATTAAGGGACCTAGTAAGTAACACGAAAAATATTCTGTTCGCAAATTCCATCAAACATGACTGCCTAACGTTATTCACAAGAAACGTATTTAGGTACATATCTTGTGTGACGACGGAANCCGAGAAAATCCGTCGGCCAGCGGAAACTTTCGCCAGTTTCCCGCATTTATTAATAATGTTACAGTGAAAAATATGGTCAGTTGTATTATAATTAAAGGAAAAACCTTAACACTGATCAGTGCTGGAAACGACTGCAAATAATTAAGGGACCTAGTAAGTAACATGAAAAATATTCTGTTCGTAAATTCCATCAAACATGACTGCCTAACGTTATTCACAAGAAACGTATTTAGGTACATATCTTGTGTGACGACGGAANAAATTCCATCAAACATGACTGCCTAACGTTATTCACAAGAAACGTATTTAGGTACATATCTTGTGTGACGACGGAATAGGACACGGTGACAACCTCAACCTTATCAATACCTGGCGTTCATCACGTCTTGTCAGTGATAAGAACTTTTGAAAGCAAGAACACACACCTCACACAGCAGAACACACATTCTCCTTTGCGATGCTCTCTCTCGTCGTTTACTCCCGGCGGAAGTCTGGTGAAAATCGGCGCGGTGGTTCCTCAAATACATCAGTATAAACATATAGGAGGCCAGAATTTTTTTTGGGGGGGGAGAAAGGAAAAAAAAACATAAGACGTTGTTGAAACCGGTGACTACGTGTCCCTGGCGTCCTTACTAGGTGAAAGTGAATTGAGTTCCATACACACCATTAAAATGACGTCACTGGCCAGCAACATGGCGACACGGCGTTCATCAACAATCTCCTTGTAACATACTGCGCCTCAAACTTATCTAAAAACACTGGCGATCCTGCGCTGTAGTCAACTTCAGTGTGGCAGGTACTGGGTTGCCTGGCCGTGGCTGTAGTGGGAGAGATGGAGAGTTGAACAGGGTAGCATGTTTCACAACAAACACGTATTCCTACCACCGACAAACCAAGAAGAATTGTAACATATTCTCTCTTACTTCACACCATTTCCTCGATCCCTCTGGTATGTCTCTTGCAAAGTGTGGTTTCGCTGTACGTGTTAACCATTATCACTGACAATATGTAGTTAGTAAAAAGACTTCAGTTTGGAAGTGACCCGCTTGTACACATGTTTCAACTGTCTGCACGACCTTGAAGCTGCTGCGCGTCGATAAGAAATAGTGAGGGAAGGGGATGAACATAGGGTTTATTTTTCACATATTTCTCGGATTTTCACTGAGTTTGTCAGGCAGTACTTGCAGCCGCCGGCAGTCCAACCAATAGCAAATATTTCGCTGCGAGCATTTAAGCAAGCAAACACGAAGCCTGCTAAACAGCCTTGGGCAGCCAATCAGCAAATGGTACGCATCAAAAGAAACGTCACGAAATTTCACTTCTGAATTCTCTGGCGAATTTTTATTAATGTTGTTGACTTATATGCAGTTATTATTTTTACAGGCAGTGACTGCTTTGTGGCTACTTTTTTTCNATTTTTATTAATGTTGTTGACTTATATGCAGTTATTATTTTTACAGGCAGTGACTGCTTTGTGGCTACTTTTTTTCTTTCAATTGCCATAATTACACCGAAGAGCCAAAAAAACTCGTACACCTGCCTAATATCGTGTAGGGCCCCCGCGAGCACGCACAAGTGCCGCAAGACGACGTGGCATGGACTCTACTAATGTCTGAAAGTATGCAGGAGGCATTGAAATCTGCGCCAATTTTAGACAGGGTTGTGCACGTCTGTCACGTTTAATGATTCTCGTCAGTCGTCGTTTGTCACGTTCGTTCACGATCTTTTTCCGGCCGCAGTGATGTCGAAGATGTGATGTTTTACCGGAATCCCGATATTCACGGTACACTCGTGAAATGGTAGTACGCGAAAATCCAAATTTTATCGCTACCTCGGAGATACTGTCCCATCTCTCGTGCGCCGACTATAACACCACGTTCAAACTCACTTAAATCTTGATAACCTGCCATTGTAGCANATTTTTATTAATGTTGTTGACTTATATGCAGTTATTATTTTTACAGGCAGTGACTGCTTTGTGGCTACTTTTTTTTCTTTCAATTGCCATAATTACACCGAAGAGCCAAAAAAACTCGTACACCTGCCTAATATCGTGTAGGCCCCCGCGAGCACGGACAAGTGCCGCAAGACGACGTGGCATGGACTCTACTAATGTCTGAAAGTATGCAGGAGGCATTGAAATCTGCGCCAATTTTAGACAGGGTTGTGCACGTCTGTCACGTTTAATGATTCTCGTCAGTCGTCGTTTGTCACGTTCGTTCACGATCTTTTTCCGGCCGCAGTGATGTCGAAGATGTGATGTTTTACCGGAATCCCGATATTCACGGTACACTCGTGAAATGGTAGTACGCGAAAATCCAAATTTTATCGCTACCTCGGAGATACTGTCCCATCTCTCGTGCGCCGACTATAACACCACGTTCAAACTCACTTAAATCTTGATAACCTGCCATTGTAGCAGCAGTAACCGATCTAGGAACTTTGCCAGACGCTTGTTGTCTTATATAGGCGCTGCCGACCGCATCGCGTTACTCTGATTGGTTCTATACCTCTATTATTTGCATACGCANATTACGCCCGCCTATATCAGTTTTTTTGGCTCTCCAGTGTAGAATAACATAGTAGAACCTAGGTTTTGGACAGTTATATTGTTGGAATGCAAGATGTATATTTACTTTGCGTCCATTAATTAAATTAAGAGCCACATCTCATCTCGGACGTGACCACTAGGTGATTACAGCCATACAAACAGATCGCACGACGACTGCCTAGAAGTCGAAGGAATCAATGTAGATAAGCCATAAATAATATTTAAAAAAAACAAGGGAATGCCTTGGACAAAGAAATATGGCTGAATTAACTACATACGGAGCAAAAAATACTGCTACGCCAAGTGTACAAAAAAGACACTGCGACTGAGCCACTTCCATTTGTCAATGTTGGTACTCGTGAGGCGAGATCACTCCCGAGGCCACCACAACGCGGCGTGGTTGTGCAAGGTCCAGCTGATATCGAACACAACAGCTACTGCTCCTACAGGTTGTTCACTGTTAACTCAGCAATTTTGAAAGCCTCATGGCCTACCTCTCTCTGCAAATTTTTATCCTTCCGCCATAAATTTTTTTTTACCATCTATATGGGTCACATGACTTAGTTCATGCGTCAGTGAGGCGAAAGCCTGAAATTGTTGAGAACCTTAACGATTATGTTACTGACATACTAATTCGTATTNCCTTAACGATTATGTTACTGACATACTAATTCGTATTATGGTGTGTATAGAGCAGAAAAAAAACTTGATTCGCCGTAAATTTTAATACTTGTGTAAGGTCCGCCATAGCGGCCGTCATACGCGCTAGTGTGGCAACCGTCGTGGCATTTCCCGCCTTGTGCGGCCAGATTTCGTACCAGGTTTGGTAATAGGACACGTCCTATTTTTCGTGGCAGGCTCCATACCAGGTTTCGTACCTGGCCAATCACATCGCAGTTTCAGAGCGTAGGGCGTTCCCCGTGGCTACTACTTGAAACGAGTTGATGAAGAAACCGGAAAGGACGCCTCCGTAAAATAAGAAAACGACGACTAATATTGGNCTACTACTTGAAACGAGTTGATGAAGAAACCGGAAAGGACGCCTCCGTAAAATAAGAAAACGACGACTAATATTGGTGTTGAAAACTTTTAATTACTTTTTAAAACCTTTGGAAGCACTTAAAACATTACCCATTCTATCTATAAATTAATTCAAGAGGTTTACGTATCTGCATAGTATAAAACCATCTACTGAGTGAACTGGTAGTGCAGTGGTAGAGTCACGGCATCCATAATTGTAAAAATTGTCAATATAAAGTAAATTTTAGACGTGAGTTCGAAACTCTGTCGGACCCTAATTTTTTTATCACTAAACGTTACATGCGGATAATAACTTGGTACGTAAAGGAAAAAACNTACTACTTGAAACGAGTTGATGAAGAAACCGGAAAGGACGCCTCCGTAAAATAAGAAAACGACGACTAATATTGGCGATGAAAACTTTTAATTACTTTTTAAAACCGTTGGAAGCACTTAAAACATTACCCATTCTATCTATAAATTAATTCAAGAGGTTTACGTATCTGCATAGTATAAAACCATCTACTGAGTGAACTGGTAGTGCAGTGGTAGAGTCACGGCATCCATAATTGTAAAAATTGTCAATATAAAGTACATTTTAGACGTGAGTTCAAAACTCTGTCGGACCCTAATTTTTTTATCACTAAACGTTACATGCGGATAATAACTTGGTACGTAAAGGAAAAAACNAAACTCTGTCGGACCCTAATTTTTTTATCACTAAACGTTACATGCGGATAATAACTTGGTACGTAAAGGAAAAAACTATATTTTGCAACAGGTTAGCAGCTTTCGTCAAAATTAAAAATAACACATTCGTACTCTAGTGACTTCAAATCATTTTCAAGAAAATTAATGAAATTGTACTAGAAAGCAATCAATTTATGTAAAAGGCGATTAGTTATTTAGCAATATTAAGATGTGCTAGCTAGTTTTTCCATAGGCCTACGCAAGTTACTAACTGGTAGTAGTTCTACGAATGGGGTTCATGTTTACTACAAATCACATCGAGTGTGCCAAACGCTAGTACGCAAACTGCTGTCGTGTAATATGAATCTTCCATGGCGGCTCACATAGCGGCTGGCATACCAGCGCGTGCACCAGGGATCATAGAAGCTTGTGCAAGACCAAGTACGGCTGCAGGTATCGTGTAATATCGGCTATACGGACGACATTAACACGCACCCCATAGCGTCTCATCGCTCCTACGCGCAAGGAATGCAGTGTTTCTGCCGTGATTCTATACTGTGCCAATTGCATATGTAACAGTGGAACTTTATTACACGCGATGAAAGCCCACCGATTAAAGTACACCCGTATGGTCGTAATTTGCTCTTGCCGCTTTAAGGAAACTACATAGGCAAGCTTTAAAAATGCGAAATTTGACCATTTTCACGATTTTTTTCTCCGTGAATACACTTGAACATTTATTTACCGAGAAACGCGTATTAGCGCAAACAACGATTACACTGAAAATGTTTTAATACGTTTTCCTTTTTAAGGGGCAGCGATTTTTTCATAGGTTGATTTTAAAAGTGGTAACTTTACCGCGAACAGCCTATACCTGTGATGATGTGTAGAGCGGGAGACGGCAGCCTCAGAGGGGAACAGAGACCCTGCAGCCGGCACTTGTTCGTCAAGAGGCAGCGGGGAAGAAATAAAAAGAAGTAGAAGCTGGGGNGGGGGGGGGGGCTCAGGAGGGGCAGCGAGACTGCCACCATCTTGTACACTGACTTCCCAGGAAACATTCACCCCAGAGAGGAACCACGTGTATAACTGGAAGTCAGGAACCCCCACCCCCTACACATGCATGTGCGCGCACATGCTTTCTCTCTCTGTCCCTCTCTCTCATTCTTAATTTCTATCTGCAAAAACGGCGTTATTTCGAAACTTTCCTTTGTAACCTTTCTACATGCCCAATGTGCCAAGACTACAGACCTATAATATTCGCGTTTTTATTTGAAGACAATAGACTTAAGACACACGCGAGTCTGTATTACTTTTGCCATTGGACCGCTGTTTGATTGTAATGACCTAGGCGGCTTTGGAGCAATAGGAAACAACCAGCTATAGAACCGCCCTGTCATTCCCAACCAACTCCAAAGTGATACTGGATTCTTACCGTTGCACAGGCCCATATATAAATGATACCTGCTCAAATATAGACATGACGGTGAAGTCTACCGTGATGATGGATAATAACGTGAGTTTTGCACAACCCTAGCCGAGATAAGCTCACTTGTTACTGGCAGGGTGTTCTAGTTCACACGTCGTAGACGTACGGATTAACCCGGTCTTCTTGAAAAAGGAGAGTAGGCCTACTGCACCCGCCCTTATAATATGCAGAAATAATTAAAACGTAGCAGGCCACGCACATTTTCAAGACTGTCAAAAATTACGATTTAAGTTGCATATGAAAGAAGTACGCGGCGTATATTTTTTTACACTGCAAAATATTTGGTTAGAATTCTGTTATTTAAATATTTAAAAATGACAATTAATTAGAGAATATTTTAAAAAAAACATGTAAGCATATTTTTATTTTGGATTTTTTAGAACGTATATTACGCAAAAAAAACTTATTTCGTGCATAACCATTATAATAATTACTCTTGTACACGTAATTAAATAGTAATAATGTTTATAAATAATTTTAATAATTGATTTAATGTACATTCGTTTCAGTTCTAAGAATGATACATTTCCTAGCTCAAAGCAGCAAAAAAAAGTGTTTTTATACACACTATATTAACTGGTAGTACTAATGACAACATATTCTCCACAGCGTCGCTTGACGTATGTGTGGATACAAAGTCCACGGGAATGGTGACTGCAGGAAGCGGCTACGGGAAGATAGGCGAAGGCCGATCAGAAGGCACAACTGGGCAAGGCTGCCAGAAGCAGCTCCGGCAAGTTGCTGCCCCCTGGAAAGGGGGGGGGGGGGATGGCAGTAATCTGCATGCGGGCACGCACTGAGGAGATGGGTTATGATCTCAGTTCCCAGGCCAGCCGGCCCGCATGTGAGCGCCGGCACCACACATTATTTCGCTCATCTGCGCCGTTTTTTATTCTCCGGCCGAGCGCCGTAGTGCAAAAACCAGGCCACCCGCTCCAGATGCTGGCGCATTGTGACGTCACCCTCACGTCCTCATCTTTACTTGCGATCCCAGTCGCTAGCTACTCCGCTCACTAATAGAGGCTCATGCACCGTTGCCATTGAGTCCTTGGGGGAGAGATCCCCGCCAACTTACATTCAAGTATTTTCTTCCATAACTTAATTTCCAGATTCAATATTTCAAAACCAAGCTTGTCCANATCCCCGCCAACTTACATTCAAGTATTTTCTTCCATAACTTAATTTCCAGATTCAATATTTCAAAACCAAGCTTGTGGAAAGCAAAGCGAACCACTTAACAGTTATTTCAAAATTCAACTTCCCCCACCCTCTCCCCCACCACTTACTTGTTTGACTATAACCGTAATCAAAGGTTCCTTCGTTATTTACTAATTGTTATTCCACGTGCGATATAACTGAAACTGCACAAACTTCAAACAATTTCTAAGTCTTCTACGCCATGCCAGGCTTTGATTTTTAATGACCGATCATTAAGTTTGATTACAAGAATTCGTAAAAAAAGACAGATGGACGGGAACTTTCCATACAGAGGCCGAAACAGCCACTTATTCGGCGAACTCCAGCCACACACACGCCAGCAAAATGGCGTCACCAGACAGCAACTTGTCGGAGCGCCGTTAGCCAACCGTCGCTTGGTAACCTGCTTGCGAGCCGGCAGCCTAGCAAGTAGGAAACCTTTCACAGAATGCAGTAGCCAATCAGACACGTCTATTCCCAGAGCCTCGCGCAGCCAATCAGAGAATGGGCACGTCTCCGTTACTATGCCGTGTAGTTTGTACACATTTCGGGTGACCCTTGCGAAGTCAGTTCGGTCGTTGGTATAGTCCATACTGTATAAGAAGGCCGTTTTCTGACAGGTCTGCGAAAGTAGCGCCACTGTTTACGTCTGACTACATGTGACTATGTATCCTTCCGCCATCAGCTGGTCCGTCAAGTCGGGGCTGTATTTTTTATCAACACGCTGTCAGCTAATCCACTTGCCATTGTACTGTTGCAAATAATTNCCATTGTACTGTTATGCTAAACAAATTTTAAGATACTTTAAGACTGACATCTGTCTAAAAAAAATAAGTAGGTTATTCAAGTAAAAATATAAAATGTTGCAAATAATTAAATATTTGCTAACTCTTTTTTAATTTGTCCGAGATAGTGAATTTGGGTTAACATTTGCGAGACGGTCTGTTGTATCTATTATCACACTTTGGGCGTTATAGCTAATATATTCGAGTTGGAAATATGTGACGTGGAATAACATTAGAATTGCTTAAAAACTATTCACGCGTCTCACTTTCTACAAACAAGGAGAATGGTTTCATGAGAACAATATGGCGTATAATTTACGTAGACGAACGATTACCGGCCGAATATAAATGACTTTTACTCCAAATCATTTTACATGAAATATATGTTACTTTAAAAATTATGCAGAGCTCGTGGAAAAATATAACTATTGGCATTTGTTTGTAAATTCGTTATATATAGCGCAAAAAAGAGGTTCATTTCTGGCTGGTAATACCTCGCATAATATCCGAGAGATCGCGCAATCACAGCGCGTCACGGCGAAGTTTGAGCGGCTGTTTTTGGAAAACAGATAGCGTATTATTTTAAGTTGATTGTTCTTAGATTACGGGCTGGAAATATATTTCAAATTCGTGTCGTTTCGTCAAATTAATAGAAAAATAATTCAACAATATTATGCAATATTTCTATATGCTTTTCGAATTAATATCAAGGACGTGTTGAAAGCGAGGTTGGAGAGGGATGATACGACGTGAAAAAACTTTCTGAAGTTAGCACAACTTCAGAAAACTTTTCCGCGTCGTATCGTTCTATTGTACATTTCATTTTGAACACCTATACATAACTACATTATCACGAAGTTTAGTTTTTAACACTAACAACCATTGTTTTGTGTCCTTGTAAAATAAAATGCATTAATAAATGTAAGAACTCTTTCTTACCCGCGTATTTTCTGCTTTTGTGATGTGCATTGGCAGTGCACTCAGAATAGCCAACGTAATTTTAACTTTTGTTCGTTCGTGCATCAGCTGATACAGGATTTTGTAAATGGCATTTTGTTGGTTTCGTAAACGTTAATTTGCCACTCACTGACTGTCAGAAAGTGGCCTTCTTATACCGTATGGACCATATCACCGACGTTACCAGCCGAATGCAACAAGCCACAGCCCTAGGATTATATTTTTAGGTAAACCGAAAACCTCATCGCCTATTAAAACACAAAGCTCCGGGTTCGACTCCCAAGTCAGCCATGGATGATAGTGTGGCATTTTTACACGCAAGCTATAATACTTGACTGTGCTAGCCGCCACGGGTTAACCAACACCCCCGCAGTCTCTCGTCTGCGTCCCTATCTCCCGTCGACAACAGGTGTCAGCCGAGACAAACAGTGCATCCTGTCTCTGGGCGACACCACGGAGTAAGTTTGCCACGTACACACCTTCGTTGCTGCCTGCTGTCGCCGGAATCTACCGTGTAAAAGAAGCCTACGCCAAGCGAAGACCACTTCGTGACGTAGAGTTTATAAAACTGTACGTCTGAGACACCGTCACACTTCTATAGGCTGTCCACGGTAAACTGAGCACTTTTGGAAGCCCTGATTAAGATCTACTTGCATGGATATTGTGTATTCTTACACCACAAGTCAAATTAAAATTGTAATGGGCCTGATCACATTATTTGTGTGTCAGTCAAGTGAAACTGTGAAATTATTAGAGAAGTGAGTATTTTACAAATCTGTCAATTCTTACACTAATTAGGCCCTGCGCATTCAAAAAAAAAATCGGTACGAATTATTTTAGCATGTTTACCTAACACTTATAATTCAACGTTTATTTTCCCTGCGGCATTACACACTTTACCGGGCGCATTGCAGTAAGTGTGCTCTTCAATGCAGTTGAGAGGCAGTGACATTTTCCAGAGGTTGATTTCCAAAGTGCTCAACTAATTGTGAACAGCCGATAATACTGTGGTCTTGTGGTGCAGATTCATCGACGTACTAGGTGTCTTCCGTGACCGAGGCAGAACCAAACCAACGTCCGTACATTCTCTATCACGAGAACAGACATTCTGAATGGTGGCCTTGGTCCTATGGAGTATAATGCACACCGTGCTTCCATAAGAAGAGCCTCGTGCGTGTTTTGGGGGCTAGGCCGCACACGCTTTCGGCGTTCGCAAAATTTACAGCACGAACCAACCATTATGAAATCCACTCTGACGAACGTGCTTTTTCTGCATTTGTTAAAGAGCAAAATCAAATACGGAAGCAAACTACTAGAGGCTTTATCGCACCGTCACATTTTCACCAAACGTTATGGAAAGCAGGAAACGCGCTCCGCTTAATTATAGATTGTACTGAGAGCGCGAAACCGACGTCAACCAAACCGACTCGGCTCAAATTCAACGAGCATGCAGCGATTTTAAGTTTTCAACAAATATTATAACACGGCTGCCTCCCGAGGTTCCTAATGAACTGATGGTAAACCATACGGGACATCGTAACAAGCCGTAAGTTCTGTTCATCGGAAAAACCTGCCATTATTGTTATTTTGCTACGGATTAGTATATCAACGCCAATAGCAGTTTCGGCCGGTTCCGGTACTGAGCGACGATTAAAAAAAAAAGTGATGCGAATCAGCCCTGCCCGCATCACGAAAGCCTTCCCTTGTAATACTAAGACAAGATCAAACATTTAATGTAACCGCAAGTTCAATTATAAATGGACCACTGGCGTTACGTGATGTTTACGTACGACTACGCAGCAAGTTGCATAAGCTTCATTTTTAAAAATCGATATGGACAAAGCATTTGAGAGAATGAATATTAGCAGTAATACAGCACTATCGTTTCCAAAAAGCTGATATCGCGTTTGTTCAAATGACCAAAAGGCGGTCACATCACGCATTCAACTCAGCAGATATACACACCCTTCATTCTCCAACCAAATTATATGCTACTGTTTTAATAGAGAACTGATTACGCTTACAAGTACGCAGAATTACACAAGGTAAGATTATTTCCACCAATTCATCACACTCAGTGCATATGCTTACATGATATGCTTCATCAGATCAAAACAAAAATTGATTTAATCCATGCAACATTTTAATTGGGCTTCAAACCTACGAGCACATCCCCAAAAAAATTCTGACCTCCATAGATGCCCGAACAAAAGTGACGACAGACATAGAGGAAGTTTCTAATATACCTACATCGTCAAAATGAAAACTAACCGTTATATATTACCTTTCAGATGTACAAAGGGGTTGCTAATCACACCAAGCAGCTTGCAGTAAATAAAACAAGGGAATTTATACCCTCCTTCATCAGCACCTTCATACGTTTGAAATGATGGTAAGTAGTCCCCCTTTTCAGTTACTCCGACACTGCCAGGCTCAGACCTTGTATTGTATAGGGCTTATTAACGTCCCGCACTGTTATGCCTGAAGGCTTCTCAGGGGATGGCTTACAAACTAACTTAGGACTTGACTTAAACTAACCCTCGTGCCTTACCTGCGATTCGAACCCACAACCTCCCGCACTCCAGACCGGGGGCGCACCAACCGGCTGCTCCACGGAAGGTCGGCAGGCTCAGATCTGATTTAGGCTTTGGCTTGGTGAACTCACCTCGGGTAGGTAGGTCTATTCATTATCGCCGTTTTTGTGGCGCCCCAAATCGACTGATACGCAACAAGCTATGTTTCGTTGTTATTTCCCGAAATATTTAGGTGGGATTATTCTCTTTTGTAGAATCAAAAAAGTCTTTATTCTACAATCTGAAAAATGCAACACAAAAAACGCCACCTTGTTTGCTCGTTCTCTTTATCGCAACTGCATTCAACAACAGCTCTGTAAAAGTAATGTGTAGATAGCGTACTTATTTGAGTTCATTTCAGGAAGTTCTGCTTATCTGATTTTAATTTACTGGCACGGCAGTGAAGATCTTCACGTGTCCGACTAAAAACATTGGTGGAAAAAATAAAGCAGGTACGTTCCATCATCTTAAGAAAAACCTACGTTATATAGTCGTAACGCTACAATCAAAAACAATTCTTGATGTCTGGGGAGAGACATGTCATTGAATCAGCTCCTGTAACATACTGTACCTCTAGCTGCGGTTCGTCTTAACGCCTTCCTAAAAGTTTTCTCTTAATTGCAGTAGTTAGTTAACTTGGTTTCTTTTCCTTTTTTTCCTAATGCGTATGAATAAGAACGGACGCGAAAAAGATATATTTACAACTCGGTCTCACACGCCATGTTGATTACTGATTTTTAGTATACTTCAGTTGTTTAGGGGCACTTATTTAGAAACTACAACTATTGCTCTCCGGCAATATACATTACGCCACAGAGCAAACATATATTATGAACTTTTGTCTAGTAGTTATGACGTAAATTAGTGCATCATCATTTTAAAATAAGAATAGATTCTCGCCGTTTCACAACTACCAGATAACACGTGGATAAAATTTGGCGACTACATTTGAAGATATTTGTGAAATGTAAATGCGCTATAATAAGAAACATTCAGTAATTTCATTGGAAAAAAACGTTATGGCACACAAACGAAACATTCAACATGGCTCAAGTTCCTGGCAATTCTGCAGTGACACTTATGGTCACACAACTTATAGTCACAATACCACGGCACAGAATAATTAAGAGTACAGAAGTGAAACAGCCGCTTATGCCGTGAATTCCAGCAGCGCGCACGCCAGCTAAATGGCTTCCCTGGCCAGTAATATGGCGGAACGTCGTTGGTCAATCAGCGCCTGGAGACTAACGTGCCTGGTGGCTCTGATTTCACTGCTCATTGGCGCAGATAAGTATAGCCATAGTTCGCGGTTGAATGCTAGTTAAGGGGAATTCCTAGTAAAAAAATTTGCAACGCCTCAAGGTAACGTCTGTCCATAAGAAAACATTACTACCCCNCCCCCTTCTTTGAGTGCGCTACGTATTTCTGGCTAGCTGAATTTCTTGCGTGCTGTACTCAAGTCGACACAACACTTGTTTCGTTGTTACAGCCAATGAGATATATAGGTTATATGTTCGGCTACACTTATGTGAACCATTAATGATCTAGACCAGTAGGACGGTTTGCGAATCATTTACCCACAGGCAACATCATTGGTCATTGAGCTGCGCAGTGTGCAGTACAGACCAAAAATTACCTACACGTACGTAATGTACACAGTTGTGTACATTGGATTAGAATGGGTTAAACTACATATGCTAATTTGTACTTTTTTTTCTTTCCGTTAAGGACGGTTTTCCGAAATCACTAGAATGCTGGGACGGTTCCTTCATATAGGTCACGACCGATTCCTTTGGCGATCCTGCTTATCTGGGTGACTTGCTCCACCTACAATGGCCTCGTTGTCGACGAGACATTAGACCCAACCTACCTACGTACCAATTCATTTCTATGTGCTGAAGTATTCCGTGGCTATAGCGCACAGATTCGAACCGCTTGGTTTCCAAAATCGGGCTGTCACACTTGGACTGCGATAAAATTCCTTAGGCACGTGACAGCACGGGGCCGCGGCCGACTTCGTTCCTGGTCAGCGGCGATGTGACCTCGCTGAGGGCGAAGTTCAGACGGAGTAACGACCATCACAAGACTACAGGACAGAATAGACAAGTAAACAGAGGTGAAATGACGCGGCGGTTCCTTTCATGTGCGAGTACCCTTTCCCTGATTAGCTGCGCGAGGCTTTAGGAAACGGACCTTGTGGTGACAGATTGGCTACTGCGTACTGAACGATTTTTCCTATTGGCTGGGTTGCAGACTAACAGGTAGGTTACGTGGCGCTGATTTCCCGGACGGCGTTGCGACATGTTGCTGACTAGTGAGTGAGTGAAGAGATTTGGGCGGCTCTTAACACCAAGGTCTTGAGAGCCGACGAGTGAGTGGCGAGGGGTGCATGGAGATGCGCCAGAATGCAAGGGCGGGGGAATCTCGGGAGATCCCCGAGAAAACCCATCAAACAGCAGCATCGCCCGGCCCAATTCCCACACGCGAAAACCCGGGAGCGACCCCGCCGGGAATCGAACCCGGTTCGTCTAGGTGGGATGTGAATAGTCTAGCCACTACACCACCTCGGCCCCGTTGGTGACTGGTGACGCCATGTTGGTGGCGTGGGCGGCTGGAGTAAGTACTCGGTGACTACAGCGAGCCGCAGCACGCGGTGTCTGCTGCAACGTGGGACGAGTGCAACCGTGCCGCCTCAGTAAGTTACCACTACTCAGCAATAAGACAAAGGGTAGGGGGGCACCCCGGCTGCTAGCGTAGCTATTGAGAGGGGACGAAGAACTCGAGTAGGGGAAATCTATGACCGTTGAGGGCTCTGTCTTACAGTACATATATGAAGTGCGTTGTAGAGGTTCGGTAGTAAACATGTGGTTCAAAAACGGTTGGATATCTTGTAGTCCTGTCTACACACGGAAAGCATTTAAGAAACGTTTCGTGCCCAAATACGAGCTTCAGGTTCTTATTCAAATTCCAAGAATTTTTTTTTTCGGACGTGAAAATGGCTAAAATGGGTATTTTCAGAATAAGATTTTGCTGCTTAGAGAAACTTCAGTGTTCTCTTCAGACATGCGTCATACTTTTTATCTTTATTAGCGTGCCATAAAAATATATGGTCGAAGCTGAAAGTCACGTTGAAGCGAGTCGTCGACGGAAAGACGACTGCGTGAGATTTGTGCGCCCTGCGTGTATAAAGGCGATGAGGCAAGTCGTGAGTGAGCAAAAGTCGTCCTTACAACTAACGCGTTTCGAGGCCTCGGACGCGCAAATAGCAACGCTGAAGTTAACATGGAGCACGTTGCGTTAACTTTGTGTTGTCGTTATGTTCAGGTATATATCACGTAGGAGTGTATGTAGGAGTGTATTCACATTGAATTACGAGCGACGCAAAGGCAAATTTTCCACACGAGAAGTTGACCCAGTGTTAACATAACGTACAAGGTAATGCAGTTTTGACCAATCAGATTCAAGGGACGATCCTTTTCTTTTGTTTTCTGTATTCATTTTTATTTCTACCAACTTCCTACTACATTGTTTATTGTGTGGTATGCCATGATTGCTACAGACGTATTTTAATGATCAACAAACAAATTACAGATTTCAAAAACCATGGAATTATAGAAAATATTTGGGTGCACAATTGGCACCAATTTATGTGAGTGATCAAATTATTATTGGCACGTAGAGGAAAAAGTTTTAAGCAACTGATCACGTGTATGCTTGATTGCAAATATGCATATGTATGTACTAGCATTTTTTTCAGAGTTCAGCATATTTGGTAGTAATGAAATACAGTACACTTCAGCCTTTCGTAACTCCAAAGGGGACACAGGTACGATTTAAAAATAATAATGCACACAGTTAAAGCAATGATGACATAAACGATACGCATGATCAACTTCATGTGAATCGACCTTTAACCATCTAATCGTGCGCGTGTACCTCTGCCTGCACAGAAATGTGAAGCACAACCTGGCGTCAGCCTCAAACTACACTGGAGGGTTTACACTGTGCCACGAATTTATGGTCAGGACTGCACTGGCCACATGTAGACAAGCACTTTCATCCCTACCCAATGGGGAAAAGTCGGAGAAAAAAGGAAGGGAGAGGACGGTGTGACCTTGTGTAGTTCACATATTTTCTGAATGCAAACCTGTCCAGGTCGATGGGGCTAATCGAGTTATGGGAGCCTAATGGCTCCTGGTCTCACCCTTTCTACAGGGGCCGCGGTGGTGTAGTGGTTAGACTACTTCGCCTCTCACGTAGGTGACCCGGGTTCAATTCCCGGCGGGGTCACTCCCGGATTTTTGCATGTGGTAATCGTGCCGGATGATGCCACTGGTCATTGGGTTATCTCGGGGATCTCCCATTTCACCCCGCCCCTTCATTCCGGCGTTGCTCCATATCTTGCTTCGCCCTCATCGGTTCTCAAGCCCACGATGTTAAGAGCCGCCCAAATCTCTCCACTTCACTCACACTTTCTAATTACCGGTAGTCTAGCTAACCAACCCAATGTCAATTTTTTTCCAGTCCTACCCCAAAAAAAGATAAGATTTCATCTCGTCCCCTGGTTTTCAGTGCAGACTTTCGTCGGCCGATATCCATACCTCCTGTGTCGGAGAGAAAACGTGAGGAACAAGACACACGACATCGAGCTATAGCCCAAGTTTGATGATTCCGAAGCCTCAAATAAAATAAGCGAAACCATTTACACAAAATAAGGCCTCGGATAAGAAAGGTATTGTCTCCAGATATTTTAATATGTGCTTAGTCAAAGTTATTTTACGAAAACTTTCTTTATATTCAGCCTTTTTTAAAGGTTGTTAATCTTGTCCATAAGTTATTCTACGTAGCCAACCATCTTGATGTAGTGCATGGCATCTTATTTGTGCCAATTATTTCATTAATGGAAGTGAGCGAGCTTGTATTATTTATGTGTGCCAAAAAAAAACGGAAAAATTGTGAGGGGCATACGAATATGGAAGACCTACTGAATCATTGATTTTCTTGATATAACATCACATGGAACACGTAACCTCAATCTAGACGTTGAAAAAGAGTTCAGTGCAAAAATAAAATAGTAAATTGTTTGCAATCCAACGCTTGTAAGTACAAAATGCGACGTCACTGCTGGAGTACAGGTGGACTTACAAAATTAAAGCTCGACTTAATCTATTTTGCCAAAATTCTTCGTTTTCGTGTCATAATTTCGGATTCAGGGTAATTACTGGCAATGTACGATTATACAAAATCTACATTTTACAAGTAGTTGATATATGTTTGTACCTAATTTTAACTGCGTATTATCTGCTAGTTGTAAAAAGTCAGGAACATACTTATATTTTATCAATAAGTTTCTGCATTTTTTGCAAGTTAGAAAACAGCACGCAGTGAAAAGTAGATACAAAAAAATTAAACAACTAGTAAATTGCACGTTTTCTATAATAAAACATTTCCNGTAATTACTGGCAATGTACGATTATACAAAATCTACATTTTACAAGTAGTTGATATATGTTTGTACCTAATTTTAATTGCGTATTATCTGCTAGTTGTAAAAAGTCAGGAACATACTTATATTTTATCAATAAGTTTCTGCATTTTTTGCAAGTTAGAAAACAGCACGCAGTGAAAAGTAGATACAAAAAAATTAAACAACTAGTAAATTGCACGTTTTCTATAATAAAACATTTCCAGTAATACATCTGAAACTGAAATTATGACACGAAAACGAAGAATTGCTTCGTAATAGGCAAAACCGAGCCTTAAGGCAGTCGTCTAACTGGTGCTTAAAATTGTGTTGCAACATGTTAGAAAAAAAAATTTTTTTAATAAAAGAAATTATTTAACGTGCCCCTAAATTGTTTTCCTACGAAAAAAAAAGGTACAATTCAGACGATGACGGAATGGTAATTTGCGCACATTGGAAAAATTATTTCCATGCTCTCCAACATATCTAAAAACGGATTTCTCAAACTGGTATATCTCGAAATATACGAAGAGAATACATGCGAAACTACGATAGAGGCATGTATTGGACTTTGCTACAGAGTCGCGTCTAATAAATGATATGATCACCGCTTAAAGTCACGTTCAGGCGAGCCGCCGACGGAAAGACTGCACGCCCGTTGAGCGGCTTGCGCGTAGAGGCGATACTGGTTTACATACGCCTTTCGGTGTCGCCCGTAGTGCTTCATCGATTTTTTCCTCGCACAAACATACCCGTCACTAGGCAGCCTGACCCATTCTGCAAGGTAAGTATAGCAACGTGAGGCCAAAGTAAGAATGGTAGAAGTTGGTGTCAGCTGTTCATGAGTGAGACAGAGAATTACATGATCTTATCTACCAAATTACAACACAACAAATATGGATAAAAAAATTTGCCGGAAAAAAATATGATAGACAGCAATAAATTAGGCAAAGAAGGAAATAATGATCAACGATTACCATTTAAATGATTAGAAAGATCACAGAATGTTAGTTCTGTACTGGTATACTCACTAAAGTTGTCCATCAGCAGCCGACAGGAATATCAACCACATCTGGATACGCTGGGATAGGCAACTCACCTAAAACAAAAGAAATGCACGATTAGCATATTGCGTTACGGAATATATCAGTGGCAAAGAAAATGTTCGTTTAATGTGACAGAAAAACCATACATCGAAAAGTGAGCACCGTAAAAAAGGCATTGTTCTAAGTTCTGGCGTACAAAAAATGTGAATTCTAAGACCATGATTCTTAGGTCTTATTTAGACCACGGTACATAAGCACGACTTTCTCATGAGGAAATTTACAGTCATTTATACAAGGAAAGTGAGAATCAACAATATACAATGTGTAACTGAAAATCACAGACAAACTTTGCAAGGTTATCCCTGACGAAAATATAAGACCTAAATGCCTGTATATCACTTTTCCTTAAAGTGATTTATTTTCGTTACAAATATCAGGAACTACTTGAGATTAAGCAACGAATCGGTGAACAGTGTTTTGTAGAACGGAGATCGTACACCTGTAAAAATTCAGTTTGTAATTTAAAAAAAATAATAATAAAACGTCGCCTTCAATTATTAAAATAGGGTTTGAAACCCTGTGTTTTGTTACGAACCAGCACCCCTATTTTCGTAATGAAGGGAGGGGATATTCCCAAACGCATTTTCACAGGTACAATAATCACTCAAATGAAAAGTGGTGCATACGTTTTCGTCTTATATTTTCGTCAGGAATAACCTGGCGGGGTTTGTCGGTGACTAGTTACTCGTAGACATGAAAGGCGGTACTTAATATTGCAAATGAAACACTTGAGCTCCGATATTTCTGCGGTAGGGAAGGAGGGTGAAAGTAAACCACAAACTTGCTGGGGAACTGGAAAAATAAATGAATGTTAGGTAGGGAAAGAAGGAGAGGTTGACGACCGGGAAAATGTAATAAAAAAATACACACAAAAAAGGGGGTGAAGGGGTAAAAATTGCTGGGTACGAATGCCTTTATGCGCACGTTCAGAAAAAAAAACTACCGGGGTGAACGCAGGCAGTGCAAATGCTATAAAGGGATGAGGACGGGAGCACGAAAGACCTTACTGAAATACTGCCTAGCAGAAATAGCATCGAGGTTCATAGGAATGCCGTGATAGAGCAGATGCCACACTTTTCAATTTAAAATAAACTGTCCGCGGACTCGCCTTTTTTATACTTCTTATACTGCTCTTCGCATACGGAATATGAGCTCAGACGGATTGCTAAATATGTGAGAAGTGAAACACAAAGAACTATACAATGGAGTCTATTTCGAATATTCCACATAAGAAGTTAAAATATATCTAAATTAGACATGTTTACAGATGTTGCAAATTATTTCAACATGCACACATTAAAATATTACATGAAACTACCTCTAAAGGACAAGAAAAATCAGTAATCTTAACAGCACGTTTCTAACATGTGTTGTACGAATTATTTTCACATGCACACAAACTGGCGTTACCGGGCATTGAAAATGAAATATTAACATGGCATAAAGAACTACTTAAAATAATTTTTGAGGCCTGCACGGTTTCAGTTATAACCATATTCCCCATGTGGGACAGAAATTATAAAATAATGGGGGACTCATTGATTACCGTTACAGATGTGAAACGAACAACGTGAGAAAAAGAGATGAAGTTCGAGATAACTGTTAAGATATTCCCAGCGCCTCGACAAGCTTGGTTTTTTAAATACTAATTCTGTAAATTAAGTTATGGAGAAATATACGCAAATTTAAGATAGCGGAGATACCTCCCCCTTAAGGGGAATCCCTAGTAAACAATATTAAACGTATCAAGGTCACATCCGGCTATAAGGAAGCATTGAGACGCAGATGGATAACAGAATAAACAAGCTTTCCGTGTGTTCCGNTCCCTAGTAAACAATATTAAACGTATCAAGGTCACATCCGGCTATAAGGAAGCATTGAGACGCAGATGGATAACAGAATAAACAAGCTTTGCGTGTGTTATGTTTCCTCAGAATTTTAAACCGTGACAAGGATCTAATACAACACACCGTTCAGAAAAGACAGAGCGCTGTTTCTATAGTTTCAAACACTGTTTTACAGAAGTATAAATATCGTAAACAGAGGGCTACTTAGAGCGATTTTTGCTAACTTTTACACTTTGCAACAACCACATTCATGTTTCAATAACCAAATCTGTGAGTGGGCAACAAAATATAAACTTATATTTCTGTCCTGAAAAAAAAAACATTTACACTAAAATATTCCATAGTTTGTTTTAAAATTAAAGTAGACACAACTGCTTACGATGAGAATCATATTACAACTAGGGAGGACCCTTAAGCTATCGCTCGGAAGTGTTTACTCAGGCGATGCCATAAAATCAACAAAGATTATTTTAACCGTATTACTTAAGTAGCGGCAATGTCTACCGCACGGGCAAAGTGGCCTGCATGCGGGCCAATCACGTCACTCCTGTGTGTGCTGACCGACCCTCGCTCCAGACGTGACAGCCGGGGGAGATAAACTGTCCTCGGCTGGGACCTTCGTTAATAAGGGCTTCGACGAGGAGCGGGCGACGGAGAACGCCAATTTACATGATTCAGCCGCCCTTCGAGCGGATAGCACGTCAAGAAGTTGTCAGCTGCACCCGTCGCATCGTAGTCAACCTCGCGACTTGACCGTTCACGGTTAATTGCGCACTTATGAAAGGTCTCCTCGGGATCTACGTTTTGCCTGCTCTATATTCTTCCGCCCGATGTACGATTAACATTCGTCACAGGTCGAGCGTCAACGGTGGAATTTTTGCGAAAGTAAATTGAATAATAATGTGCCAACGCTTCCCTCTTAAGCTCATGAAACAAACAGAAACCAGAGTAAAGAATTTCAGTGTTCACAAACGTCACGCAATTAATACGTCTCTAAAATCTGTGCAAACTTTGCTAGGAGAATACTAGTCAGTGTATCCGTCAAAATATACGCAGATCCCAGTAGCAAATTTGTCCACATTTCGATTTCAAAACAGCTCGATTAAGAGCGCCGACATAAAATTCAAGGTAACAAGTTAATTAAAGTCTACGGGCACTTGGAATCCAATATATATGCGCCTTATATCCCAGCGAACATCCTTCATGTGTATCCAATTACAGGCGCTGTGACACTTTTTTTTTAGGTTTATATTTCGTTAAAAATAATTCCACTTGATCGACATCTAATCCAGTGGCAATTATAATTTCTACAAATTGTGGCAGGATACAACATGGGAATAAAAGAAAATACTACGCAAAGCTTTCGAAGTGCAGTGGAGTGGAGATTTGGGCGGTTGTTAACATCGTGGTCTTGAGAGCCGATGAGGGTGAAGAGAATGGAGCAGCGCCGTAATGCGAGGGCGAGGGAAACGGGAGATCTCCGAGAAAACCCACCGACCAGCAGCATCGTCCAGCACGATTCCCACTTGCGAAAAACCGGAGTGACCCGGCCGGGGATTGAGCCCGGCTCGCCTTGGTGGGAGGCGAGCAGTCTAACAGCTCAGCCACCGCTGCCCCATACAGTTTTCGAAAGGTTTCTATATTCGATTCAAGGTTTCTTCACACTTTTTTTAATCAAACCTTTGAATAATCACCCCATTTATGACTTACTTAGTTGTTTCCTTTAAATATGTAATGTATCACAAGCGTTTTATACTTGTGATAAGATACAAATACCTTATCTTTATTAGAGTGAACTTTTACATATATTTTGTCTTTAATTTTTTAATAAAAACAGGGAGAAAATAGGCATGTTGGTAATACCTAGTATGAATTAGTTCCTATGGAAAATATTATTACATTTCGTGCGCACGAATTCGGTGCACTGTCGCTTTGGCGTAATTTTCTAGACTCGCTTTAAGATTTTTATTTTTTGCACAAGGTGGGGGAATATCATGGAAGTAGAACTTTAGCAGGGCTTCAGTAAAGTTACAAGTTATCAAGAATGGACTATATCACCCACGCGCAGCCTATAAAGTTTGTCAAGAAATCCGTCCTCGTTTTTTGTCTGGTTTCCTGGTGTTTTGCCTCGTTTCCATTGTGATAATTCACTTATATACTCATACGGAATGATCTGTGTGTTACTTACATATATGCTGACAAAAGCTATTCTCGGTTAGTTTTTGTTTTATTTGTGTTGTTTTTATTTTATAATGTCGGGTTTTCGGAAAATACAAGAAATATCGGCAATGGAGTGTGTCCTAAATAATAAATCAATAACATGATTTCACTTACTCTGCAGCATGCCACGGCTGGACAAAGATATTCGGTAAAGTACGTCTTTGTGGCCACTTTTTTCCATTCTGTATAAAGAAAACCACGCTTCCTGTGGCATACGGCACTACTTGATAGAATTTCTGAAGTTATTATGAACTGGTTTTCATCGATATTTTCTTAAGTGAGATATGACAGAATAAATAACTGTTACTTAAGAACATGTGACAGTAACAGCAACGTAACACGCTGGATTTCAAAATAAATTTTAAGGTATTCTCCCTGCTTGACGGGATCGGTTCTTCAAGATTGAATCTGAAAATTATATAGCTATACAAATAAATATAAAATGGCTAGTACCTATCCAACTTACTGTTCACTTCTCTAATACATAATCTATCTTAAATATGTAATATTTGCAAACAACGAACCAAAGATGAAAATTTCGCAAAACCTTTGCCCTCTTTGTCGAAAGTGGGTAAAAAGTTTCTTTAACTTGGGTTCGAAATTACATATATCTCTAAATAACATTCAAAACGGCGTATCAGGAAAACGTTTTACATCACACACAATTTATTATTAAGCCTAAAAGAATAAGAAACTTCATATGTTTAATACATACAACACCTATTTTTGCATATTCACATAAATGTCTCCGTAAGAGCAATAATGGCTGGCGAGATGTTTATGACTTGCTGTGCAGTGATTACACCGTTATGTAGTTAAGAACCGTCGGTATAGTCCATTCACGGTTACTTCGAACTAGTCTGACGCCCTGCTCAAATTCTACTTCCAGGATATTCATCCGCCTCATGCAAACAAATCTTAATTAAGTATCGTATATTACACCAAAGGACAACGCACCGCATTCGAGCGCACTCAAGTGTAATAATATTTTACATAAGAACTATTTATTACTAGGTATGGCAACATTCCTATGTTCACCCTGTTTTTATTTATTTTAATTACAAATGAAATAATATATGTAATAGTTAAATTTAATCAAAAAATAAGATAGTTTTATGTTAACATAAGTATAAAACGTTTGTGATACATGATATATTTAGTAAAAAAAATACACACATCATACATGGGGTGATTTTTCAAAGGTTTGAATCAAAAAGTGTGAAGAAACCGCGAATAGACTATACGTTCAGGAACAGAATAATTCAACACGACTGTTGGAACTACAGTACAGCGTATCAAGTATGTCTCGTTAAACCTAATTGAATGTTGCTAGTATTTAAAGATCGTTAATTTAATCGCGATGTTTATCCGTTGAAAAACACATTTCCAAAGGTACATTTTCCACCTGGCATAAGCCAACGTTATGTTTGGCATTAGTAGTCGCTGCTGGGAGATGAATGCTCAGATTAGAGGCCCGACGTCATTAGCGGCGAAGACAGGAAATTGTGCGCACGAAGCCCAGATTGGCGATCGACCGACGAGAACCCTCATGCATCGGCCAACACGCGCGCGTCTTATCACCCCCGCAGCGACGGATATTACGTCCGTGTATTCCATCGGCACCACGTATGTCGGTGCAGACATCCCAGTTCAACTAAGTTCTGCTTCAAAATAAGCCTTGTGGTGTCAGGAATCGCTAACAACGTCGGAAGCTGTACGACTGCAAGCAAGAGTGGAGGAAGAAGCACAGTACTGTGCACTTAAGTATGCTTGATTCAATATATTAAGGCTACTCGTTGAAAAGTTCAACAAGTAAGAAAGTTTAAAACTTAAGTACGCAATTCTTAAATACATTTTAAAATGAAATATAACACATACTGTCATTAGAAAATATAAATTTAACGCACCGGTGGCGTGCAAGCAAAAATTTTAAAGTGTAATTTCACTCTTACTCTGAATTAGTGATTTTAGTCAGTAGAGTTGTTTTACCGATTCGTCAGTTAAAGAGCTATCATCTACTATCGAATCAGTGG
Source organism: Clitarchus hookeri (assembly GCA_002778355.1). Classification (NCBI taxonomy): domain Eukaryota; kingdom Metazoa; phylum Arthropoda; class Insecta; order Phasmatodea; family Phasmatidae; genus Clitarchus; species Clitarchus hookeri. The sequence goes on from NQII01001563.1 coordinate 315,593, forward strand.
AATGCACTGATTTTTTTACTGCCAGACATGTGCGATTCAGTAGGAATCAGTATAAATCATTGTTATATATATATATATATATATATATATATATATATATATATATATATAGTCACTAGCATCATCCACGTAGTTAGATATGAAAAAAGACGAGTACGTATATATAAATTTTGGAGTACAGAAAAAATATCTAGGGGTATTTTGCGGGTTTTGAGAAAAAAAAATCTACGTGACTGTTTTATTTAGAGCTAGTTTGGAAAATGTTGAGATATTTTCGAATTGAAACAAGATGGTACTCCTCTACGTAAGTCGCATTGAGTCAGGAAGTTGAATTAGTTTAAAGTTGGGGCTAAGGTCGTGGCGTTCCGCAAGTGCAGTGTGGCCTCGAGCTGCGAGTTCCCTGGAGGAAGGAAATACTGGCCAGGTTTGTCCACGGCTCTTCGGGACGTGCTGGAGCACAGAGCCTCGGCTGCGTTTTCCAGCCACAAGCCGCCGGACCCGACAAAGCCGGCGCGCTACAGCACACGCTGAACTACACACTCCTTTCAGTTGAGTGCGCGTGTAACCATCCCGGATGCAATGTGAAAACAAGTCCAAGATACGTGCTATCGCTTCCCCCTGCTCTGTCCGGGTGTACTATCATGATGATGCTTCGTCTTCCCGCCAGTACTTGTTTTACATATTCACGTGGCGATGCACAGCAAGTCTGTATCTGACAACACATTTTCCCCGTCCTGCAAATGCTGAATAGCTACAAAAAATTAGTATTTGACAAATCCGTCCGGTCCCGAATTTATTTGAGAGCTCAAATGTTGCGATCATGTGATAGTTTTTAATGCGCTGTACTTGTGTCGAGCGTGCTTCACGTAACCTGTGAATAGCGTGGTGCATGCTCGGTGTATTATCAGCATTAACCATTCATAAACGAGAGGTTCAGGAATTGTTGCACCTGTGCACAACACAGGCCATAACTATATCGTCCATGTGCAACATGCCCTCGATCGCCGACATGAGGACTGAACGGGTTAATATACAGAATGTATCTTAACTACTGTAACACATTTCGGGAGGTGATTCCTGGGATCAAAACAAGCACAAATGTTCCTATGAAAGCATATCCTACAAAGCGTCGTTATTGAGTTCCAGGCATTTCACGTTGTAGTAACATGTATCACTACTGCCATTTACTATTTTGCTACGTTTGGTTTGGAGACGAATGTACCATCCCACGAATGCATTACGACACAAGAGTTTACAGAGTTCTTAAAATTCTACTTCAGGGGCGAAATACGTTTCCCATACACAGATGGCCAATGTACGTCCTTTAAGTCTATAACAACGCGTTGTAAGACATCCAGTATGTTCGTAGGAAAATTTTTGCTTGTTGTTATCCCAGGTTATCACCGCCCGAAGTTTGTTACAATAGTTTAGATACACCTGTAGATTAAGGAGGGATCAGTACTCGCCATCGTGGATTTACGGAATTTCCGACACAACCTGCATCGCAAATTTGTATTTTATTTTAGGCATCGCCACGGCATATGCCATTGTCTGTACATGTTCTAAAACATGTACTGCTTGACCACTATTGCTAGTATCATTTCTGTGACCACAGGCAATAAAAAATTACTTGTTTATTGCTGGCAGCCAATAGTAAAAAATTAACAAAGGCAGAGAAGTTGTAACAATTTGACAAAGCTATTGAGAAGCTATTATTTATTATGTGACATTTGAGAAATTTCGTAAACATTCTTAAATTAAACTTATGGCAAAAGTTATATAAATTCAAGATGGCATGTACTGATCCCTCTTTCGTTCATACATTTCACGATCAGAACTGCTGCTGTGAATTCACTTATCCGAATTTAATCAAGCATTATTTGGTTTATTTTCTTGAGACATATCAACCACTAGCACTCCGCAAGGCCATGTATAAAAGGGAGGAGTAGGGGGTTCTGGTGTTCGAGCACTCCCTTTAACAACCCAGTGGCATTTTTTTTACTTTCACAATTTCATCATAATTACCAATGATGTCCTATTAATGGGCATAAGTGACATATTACTGTAGAATAAAAGGTTTTAAAACATGGTCTCAATGTATAGTACAATAACTTATTCCTCAAAAAAAATTCAAACAAAATTATATATGTGCCTATTGTAAAAAATAGTTGACTGTTAATACGCAGCCCTTCCTTTTTAGTTATATTTATGTCTTTGGCACCACGATACGCTGCAGTACGTAAAACACGCAGGGAAAAAAAGTTTATATGCATTACACGGAAGCTAGCAGGGAAGCGCGTTATCAAGGTGTTGCTGCAGCAGCTTTCTAAGTTAATTTGCTATTTTCTGCTCTACAGATGAACTGTCGGCGAGTCGGGTAGTAAAGTCCAGGTAACAAGCCAACTGCCGGAACACTGCTGAATTGTATACGTGCAGCAACTATTCGATTGAATACGCCAGTCACGATGGAGACTGACATCCCGATGGATGGTCATTTAGAGACACGACAGCCAGCCATGCGACGAATTAATATGCACTTATTTAATTAATAGAGCAATAAAAGCTTCCACGCTAATGGTTAATGGAATATCTTTCTTCGCAGGTTTTTTATGCAAAGGATTAAGTTAATTTTTTCTCGTTTCTCTTATATACACATACATTTTACGAGGGAAGAAACTTTGATGCGACTAGCAGACCTGAACAAAAAAAAAACACAAAAATTATATAGGAACAAACACCTTATGTTCTAATTAATGTCTTTGACGTATGAAGTTAGTGAAGTGAAGTTCAGTTGAAAGGTTTTGATTAGCATTTCATATCAAGGTCTTGGGAGCCTGAGAATATGAAATAAGGCGAAGATTGAGCAGCGGTAGAATGCAAGGGCAGGGGCAAATGGGAGTACCCCGAGGAAACCCAACGGCCAACGGCAACGTCCGCAACGTTTCCTAAGTGCGATAATAGGGAATCCGTAATTTTCTACAGGCAGGAAAGAAAGATTCTCGACACGCTTCCACCACACATATAGCTACCTCCTTGCGAAACAGTTACTGTTAAAAACCACTGTTCGCGCGTGCACACGTGTCTCATTAAGTAGATATTTTAAGAAGTTACGTTTTTCTCAGTATAGGTAAAAATTATTTATCCGAGGTTACCAATTTTTACTTTTTCCGCACTGAATAATTTAAAACATATTTTATGAGGTGAAAATGGTTAAAACGCGCAAGTTCAATCCTGACTTCCATCGCATGTAATATACCACAGATACGCACATCTTATTTGTGAGTAATTCAGCAACTATTCGGCTAAATTATCTTTGCTGCCGGGGAAGGGCGAGACTCGATCGCTAGCGAAGCTATTGAGAGGGGAAGATGGGACTCCGAGTTGGGAAAGCCTACGACTGTTATCCTTCTACGTGAATGCACGTACTGTGGATCTGCCTGCACAGAAATGTGAAGCACAAACCCGGGTCTCAGTTTCAAACTGCACGGAAAGGCATAACAATGTGCCACGAATGTATGGTCGCAGCTACACTGGCCACCTGCAGCCGAAAGCTTTCATCCCTTCGCGAAGGGTGAAGGGACAGATAGATAAAAAGTGAAGGGAGGGGACAGTGTGACATTGTGTAGTTCACATATTTTCCTGATACCGGCACAATTGCATCGGTCGAGCAGTGCAGCGAATGCATGTCGAAAGCATCTGAAGATCGATGTCTGCTTCCTGTGTAATGGCCTTGCGTCACCTTGTGCGGTCGAAAATGTTTACTGGAAAGTCGCCCTATACCTTCAAATCGCAAGATTCTGAGCTGCAATCCTATTCCAGTTAATAAACAAGATGTTTTTGAATAACATGTCGAAATTCAAACCACCGCATCTATGGACTAATATAAACAAAAAATCCTAGTAACAACATTTTTGGAAAGGTCATTTAATGTTTTTAAATTTAAGTTGAAGTTAGGCAAAACAACGCAGAGAGTCCGCAGCTATACTTACCAGCGTGAACAACATGCGAGAAATAAAATCACTTCTGGCATCCGTTAATACTAAATTGCCCATCTCCCATTGTTCATGTAGTATGACACACGTATACTAACAAGCAACCACTAGCGGCGCCCACGTACCTCGATTTATAGTGTCTTATGTGCAGGCCCTCTCCGCATGGCGCACTAGTTCCGTTAGCCTTCGTGGTATGCAACCTGTTGTGCACGCAGGTACGCCAAGTTGCGGGCTCACTGCGTTGTTTTGTCTAACTTAAACTTAAATTTAAAAAAATACTAGATTACCTTTTCAAAATTTTTGTTAATAGGATTTATTTGTTTATATTAGTCCACATATGCTGTGGTTTGAATTTCGACATGTTATTCAAAACCAGCTTATATGAACTCGAGCATCACTACAGCTTACACGTCATACAGTAAATAAGTTCGTGATGCATGGCTGTCTACACTCGAGGCGCCAGTCCATCAACTTACAGGCTGTGTTAGTATTTCTGGCTTAGTTTAGCGAATGAGTGCGATAATTAGTCAATGTTTTCAGTTACAATATGCACCCGGCTGTGGCCACCCCAAATTGTTCTATGTCTGCCTATCCCAAACGTAGAGAAAATATATCGCAGAGTGTGCATGTCAGAGACGCATTACCAACTACCGAGTCGTAGATTAGTAACACTAAAACAATTCCCTTTTTTGCCTTTAAAACTGTAAAAATCAAATAACTGCGTGATTAAGTTTTGCTTAAATGTAGTTATCTTCCTATTATAGGCTATTCGCGGTAAAGTGAGCACTATTGAAAACCCTCTCATTTCGAATAATAGTCAATACATATATTTTATCTTAGCCTTAGATATCAGGATGCGGTGAAATATACACACTATGTTTATTATTTACATGGAAATATTTATTTAGAACGGTTGTTAAAGGATAAAAATGGCTGAAAGGAAAAAGTAACTAGGACCTCAAAAGTGCTCACTTTACTTGGTTTTAATGCAGCTTTTATTAAAATATTTCATGGTCAAATAAAAAATTTAATGTAAACAAACATTTACATCACGTGATTTTGGCACTTATGTACGTGTTGGAGACGGAAGATCAAGGCCTGTCTACAATTGCGCTATCACAACACGTGTATTCAGATAAGGATACACTGATTGGTGCACGTGACCCTCTGACGTCATGGCGCTGTCCCAACCTCCCGTGTCCCAAATCAACCTGTGCCCCAAGTCAAACCACTCAGAAAAACGTAATTTTGTCTCAATTTGTGCCCTAAGATGATAAAAAAAAGAAGACAAGTTCCAATATTTTCGCGCGCATTCGTGGGATGTTTACGTTGTAAATGTAAACTATGAACGTGCAAGGTGGGCTTTCTCAAGACGAACGTGATGGAATGCTAATAAGTTCTGTCTGCGTTCGATCTGAACTACTTAATACGAAGGATGTCATTTGGCGAACTTACTTAAAAGAAAGCAGTTAGGACCAATATCATAAAGATAAATAAATATTCAAATCACCCATCGCGCCAACATTAAATCATGAGTAATTCAGCAATATTTAAAAATCCTTACGTAAGAACAAATAATGTGCCGAATTTACTGCGATATAGTGTCAGATTCTGAAATCTCAATTTTGGACAATGCATATGTAGACCATATTCGGACAGCGTCAATGTGACGTAATTTGACGCAGAGATTCAGATACGTCCACGATCACAGGTACGGCAGATTGTAGACAGGCCTGGACAGACAAGCAATCTGTGACGTGCACCAAGCTTTCGTTGTATGTATGTTTTGAGAGGTTAATTTTAGCTGGCCCTCAATTAACCTCGAACTGCGGCTATACTCATCTGTGCCAATGAGCACGGAAATCACAGCGCCTGTGACGGCGCACGAAGTCTGGGAACGATGAGTGCGAGGAAGGGGTACCGGTGACCCCGGAAGATCGCCATCGTGATCAGAGAAGACGAGAACAATGATGCCAATGCCAAGAAGAAGGCGGGGGACAGAAGGACTAGCTTGATACGCGACGGCAATCACAACTGGAAATCGAGAAAACGAATCCTTGTGATAAAACTCAAATAAACGCTCTACTGTCTTATAACTTTTGCGTTGGAAAAATAGTTGCATAATTAAACAAAATATAATTATTACGTGTACCTCGCGTACATATACAAAATATAATCACTGCGTTTCTCACTTTGCAGAAACACATTTTTCATTTACGTATTAAAGGATGTGTTACAATCACAGCAGCGTTCCAGTAAAAAAAATAACAGTACCATTACCGTGTGAGCCTGAGTCTTCAACTGCAGTAAGGAAATTCTTACGCGACCAATCAGAAACGAGTAGACCCTACATGTTCACACATATGTAAATACTGGCTAACCTGATATCAAAATACGGTATTATTTAAATACAGAAAAAAATTTTTATATATTAATGAAATCGTCTACATTTCCCATTTTTTTCTTTTAAAGTGTATGCAAAATATTGCCACGTGTTAACTTTGATTGGGCCATATTTATAATTACCATCAGATGTCTACAAAACTTGATGAGCTCAAGATAAAGAACTAATATCAAATCAAGGCCATCTTTTTTATACCTGTTTTCACCAAACACACGTTGCACGTGCACAAATCGTCATTAAAAAGAAACAGAAATCGGAAATGCATCTTGCAGTACATTAGCAGCTATTTTCTTGTAACAGATGTTAATTCTACTGCGACTTCCGTAGTAGAAAACGCCGAATTGCGATTGGCCGGCATAGACCGCACCGTAAGAAAATTGAAAATTTTCTATCCTGCTTACAGCGAGCGGGCGGCCATTCCACGTCGTACGTTGTGTTGTAGCACGCGTGGTAAAGAAGTGCGTGTTCTATTTTCTACGGCTATTTCTTACCGTAATTGTAGCACAGCCTTAATAACACCCGTCCACAATCAACAAGACTTTGCGTTAACGCAAAGTGTCACATAAGGAAGAAAATACCTGAGTTTTAACACATAACGTCTACAAGCGTAAATGGCGTGACTTGGCGTACAGATTTTTATCTTTTTATGTTGCGTTGTTAACGCCAGTCAATTACGCAATTGGAACTACTGTAATCAAAAGACGACCGAATAAATTACAAAAAGATTGTATATTGACGCCATATGTAGGCCAAATGACGTTTTCCGCCATCAAATGAATATTTTTGTATTGTGTATTATTTTATTGGTCAGTCCCGTTTACCGTAGGCCTAACGCCGATTGTGCAACAGGACTTGAATTATACACCAAGTATATTATCTTGCGCCCAAGACACGCAAAGATACCTACGCCAATTGTGACAGACCTTTGAGATCCTGCTGGCGGTGAAACAACAACAATTTTTTGTCTATATGGTGATCACACCATTAGTATATGCCACGCGAATACTGCTCACAGAAAGACCAATAGTGCAAAAGAATACGTACTGGCGACGTCATGCGCACAGTTTGCCGATATAAGAAATTGAAAGTCTGTGGTTTACTGAGTGTATCTTGGCAGTTCCGGAGAATCAACTACGAAAAAAAAAACTATACTGTTTAGTTTCAACTCCTCCCATGTATGCTCCTTGTTCGCAACTCAGCACCCTTTCAACATCGTGAAGAAAAACTAGGGTAGCGTGTAAACGCCATCTGCGTAGGAACCATCTCTGAGTCGCAACATTAGAACTGTCAAATCCGCGTGGCATCACCTACGGAAAGCACAGTGTTTACATGAACAAGTGTTTTAGTGTTACACGTGGCCGCGTAGACTTCCCCTCTCCCCTCTGGAGAAAAACAATACCACCGGTAAATGGAGAAGGGGAGGCAGTGTTACAAACAGATCGCTGTAACACCAACACGTGCCGCGATAAGGCTACCGGGACCGACGCTACTCTCGACTTTGGAAGACAATGACTTGGGGTTGTCGTTACGCGAATTTTCTGGTAATCGCCAATTCCCCCCCCCCTTTTTTTTTTACACCCACACCCACACCTACGCGTGGCTCTATGCGCGAAGAACCTGGTTCCAGACCAGTTCAGGTATACAAGCTGCGGCGTGGCTCTGTGTAGAGAGTCTACAGTCTTGTACGGCTGTTTGCGCCAGGTGTGTTGTTCTATAGAATCGACGAGCGAAGCAGTGACCAGCAATTGTAGTCTGCGAGCATCGGGAGTAGAGTGTGAGACTGACTGGCAGGGCTATTTTTCCGGCCGCAGCGATGTCGAAGATTTTATGTTTTACCGGATTCCTAATATTCACGGTACATTCGTGAAATGAAATGGTCGTACGCGAAAATCAAAATTGTATCGCTACCTCGTAGATGATATGTCTCATCTCTCGTGCGCCGACTATAACACCACGATCTTGATAACCTGCCATTGTAGCAGCAGTAACCGATCTAGCAACTTTGCCAGACGCTTGTTGTCTTATGTAGGCGCTGCAGACCGCATCGCGTTACTCTGATTGGTTCCATACTTCTGTTATTTGCATTAGCACGCCTATACCAGTTTTTTTTTTTTGGCTCTCCAGTGTATTATAAAAAGGTAGTTTAAATGTTGTAAATAAAAGCTGTGTTTTTATAGCATTAAAAAAAGTTACAAAATTAAATTCTGTTATTTTATTCATAGCGAGACCTACATCCCTCACGAACTCGGATATGCCCAAGGCGACTTGTAAAAAACGATACGTTAGTTAATTTCTTCTAACATTAATGTAATTAAACAACGATACTGTCAAGTTACGCACAATAGTATATTTTTCAACAGCGCGGGGTTTTCCTGTGAATCAAATAGCACAAACAAGGTAGACAATTTCTTGAGCACGTAGTTTTGATAGTTCTTACGGCAATTCGTGAGCCAGTGTTCAGGATATGCGCAGAAAACGAAAATCAGTCTACCTCATCTTTAGCCTGTGTTCAATACACCAATATGGACTGGGCTGCTACCGTCAAAATAAACATAACAACGTCAATAGCAATGAGACAAATACGTTCTGTACACAAGTGTTTGTTACAGTCAAGCACGAAAATGCTGTTGCTATTGCATAGTCGCACATTTAAGTCGGCAAACTTTAAACTTTCTGGTGGAAAAACCTATACTTGGTTTCACCAATGTTCTTGTTATACGAAAGCAATGGGATATATAGTATTTTTATAGAAAGGAAATATCTCCCCATTCCTCCTTTTCGGCACACCGTGGTGACAGCTATTTCGCCTTAAAAAGAGAACGTGCGATGAACAGTGCAAGCTACCAAGTTACTAACTTGGCTGGCAGCACGGTGGTCGTAACAGGCAAACGGGAACGATCACAGAGCCACCTAGTGTCGAGCCAGGGAACTAGCGCAACAAGGCAGAGATATTATCTAATGGCTCCGTTCCTTCTCTAGTATTCTTACGAGCTACGCCTGGCTGGCGCATGAAGTGCTTTGTAGAGGTTTGATAGAAAAGCTCTGATTGAAAAACAATTACATATCTTGCTGTTGTGTTTAAACACGAAAATCTTTTATGAAACGTTTCGTGTTCAAGTTTAAGTTTCAAGATATTATTTCAACTCCAAGGATTAATATTTGGGAGTGAAAATGGTTGAAACGAGTGTTTTCAGAATCACTTAAGCTGCTAAATTCCGTAAACAGTAACTTCAGAATAATCTTTAGATACACATCATGGGTACGTTTATTTTTAAAATATAAGGTCACCGCTTAAAATCGCTGTTAGGCGAGTCACCGACGGGTAGACCGCACGTCAGTTGAGCGCCTTGCGCGTAGAGGCGATGAGGCAAGTGGCGAGTGAGCAAGAGTCGGCCTTACAGCTCACGCTTTTTGAGGCCTCGAATGCGCAAAACAACTGCAGGCGGGTGAAACTATTCATATATGAGTGGAATGGTTTCGTGAAGCGGGATATATCCCCGCCATCCTTTAATCATGAAATTTTCCCCACAACCAGCATTGCCCATATTGTCTTAATAAAGATATACAGAGTATTCTTTTGTATATTTTTTAAAGTCTGTTTTGCCACACTACTGTTTCTAGTGTCATTTCTGTAATCGCCCGCGAGGAAAAAAAATCCACTTATTTATTCCCAGTAATCACTGGTTGAAATTCAATAAGGGCAATGCAAGTGTAATAATTTGACATACGAATATATTATTTATGCTGCGTCGTGCGGAAAATCTTGTTAAACCTTTTTAAACAAAAGAAATGGTGGAAAATTTACAAATCCAAGACTGATATTCCTTACTGGGCCTTGAAGTGTGCAGGCAAAGAGTGGCCTTGTTTGCGTAGGCAGTTAACGGCGGAGGCTGGGACGCTAACAGTATGTGAAAACGGATACATTCTCTGTCCTACAATCTGCTGACACACACACACTTCGAGTGCATCGTCCGCCACGTTTCGTTTGGAATCGTCGATGTTGGCCGTGGGCGCAAACCGCAGGCCATTATAAATCCATAACTCCATCCAGGCACTGCGGCAACGACGATATAACTAAAACAGACTGAAAACTATAGGATTATAGTTGAAGAAGAAGAGCATCTGGAGATAGTACTGCTATCTTTGAATTCGCAGGAGAAACTCATGATATAATCGCACCATAAAATGCATTTTAATTGATTCAAAAACGTTAGAATAGCATACATCCAGTGTATGTGAAGTAATCGATTTATCGATATGTACTAATTACAATTATTTTAATGTGGTTTGCAATAAAACGCCAAAACAAAAAGTTTTGGTAGCCTATATATTTGACAGGATATTCACACACAGCGAAGTAGTAAATTAAAAACGTATTTCATTACTAACGAATATAATTGATTAGTGTGTTTTGTTATTACATTATATTTAATTGATCTTTCCATTAATAGCACTCTGCGACTTTAACGCTAGTATGAATTCACAGCAGAAACTCATGCGATACCTATTGAGTACTTTCTAAATTAGTATGTAGGCTCTCAAAAATGTATTGAAGTTGCACGGGGGTGGGTAAAGGCTACTGCACTGCTCTCCCCTTCAAGAGGTTTCCTGTAGCCACTGTGAATACATGTCAGCGCAGTCTGTAAGGCGCCCGACGCCTACAGCTGTTTTCCGTTCTTCAGGCACAGAAGTGAGGAAGCGATAAGGGCGACATCTTCACACGCATTTTGAAGGGCAACCGAAAACGATATTTTGAAATGGCCTAGCCTTACTGCACACCCAAGATACACACAAATTACAAAATATATTAAAAACCCAACAGCGTGGTGATCCTGTGGTCTAGACGCCGGACTGGCGAGCGAAGGGTGGTCGGATCGAAACCGCATGCCTCCTGCATTTTTGAGTTCCGAAACAACTACAAAAATTCCCTGCGCTCCTGGCAGCTGCCGTTTGAGCTGCCCTCCCCGATTCTAGCGCGCCCCTGCAGGCGACGAGTGTAACATCACATGCACATGGCCGCGCTGATACCAGCTCCCTTAGCTACGAACTGTAGAACTTCAAACACTCTGATGGCGGGCGCGGGAACCATAAATGGCCGCCTACAGCAGCGGACTGGTGGCAGGCACGGGAATTAAAGATGGCTTAACACACTCTGGTGGCGGATGCAGGAATCAAATATGGCCGCCTACAGCATACAACTAGCAGCGGGAATTCAAGATGGCCGCCTACGGCAGACGACGGTGATGAGGGAACATCCAAGATGTAAGACGCGAAAAACATGAGAGGAAAGGACAAAGAGAAAATAAAGGAGATAGAAAGGAATATGAGAAAAATATAAAACGGACGAGAGAGAAACAGGAAGGAATGGCAGAGAGTGAGAAAAAAAATTGGAATGCGAGAGCATGAGAAAACTCAACAGAATGCAAGAGCGTGAAGAGTCGAGGTGGATTGATAGAGCAGGAGGGAAAAAAGATAAATTACAGACGGAATAAAAGGGGAATACAAGATGGTCGGTATTAACGAGGAATGACAGAGCAGGAGGTTTCGGCGTGACGTCATCCAAAATATCCGCCGTGGTACCATGGCACCGCATCCCCCATCTCTGATCGCGGGAATCCCCTATGTTTATCTACTATTATTATTGTTATTATAATAATATATATTTTTATTTATTTATCGCTGGAAAAGTTGACTGATTACTAGTTTCCAATGCACTGTGTAAATGTCTGACGTTTTTCTTCCATTACTGGCTGTCATTTGTGTGTGAAGACGTTTTCGTAGTTCGCTGGGCCAGCCAGAATTCTGGTACTGTAATGACAGAGTGTTTTAGATTCATCTGTAGAATGCTTAATCTAATCAAAAATGCTTCATCCTATCACAAACAGAGCATGACGTCGCAATTTATTTGGAAGCTAGGTACGTTGACACATTCTCTTAATTTGTCTGGTGACATGACTTAGCACATAGTTGTGCCATATAGTAGATAAGTACGCAGAGGAAAAAATGGAGTGGCAGTTCCTTTGATGAGGGCATGCCCATTCTCTGATTGGCTGTGTGATGCTCTGGGAACGGGCCTTGTGCCTGATTGGTTACTGCGTGCTGCAGAAGGTATTGGCCGGCCTGTCAGATGGCGAGTAGGTTATCGGGCGCTGATTGGCGAACGGCGTGCCAACATTTTGTTGACCGGTGCAGCAGTTCTGGAGGTCGCAGTTTAAGCTGCCGTTTCACCCCTGTATTCATCACTGCTCTGTGCGTTGTGAGTCGTGGCGCGGTGCTGTGGCGACGGACGGCTGTGCAGCAGCCCAAATACCGGCGGCAGCTGCGGTGACAGCTGTTCGTTATACTGCCAGGGCGCCACAAGCACCGTGTCCCTTCCTAACTGGAGGCACGTTTCCTAGCCTGGCGCTGACTTCCCAGCATGGCGCGGTCTTTCCCTGACAATTATAAACCTCACTCACAATATAAGGATTATTCAAGGACTCGAAACCAAACATTTTAAACTCAAGGATTTTCAAGGGCTGTAAGAACCCTGCAAGTGTCACTTCGGTATTATAGGGGTAAGGGAAAGACGACGTGCTGGAAATGGCAAATTTCCATTGTCATTACGAATAGTTAAAAGACAAAAGTACATAATTATCAACTGAAATATGTTAGTGTGTTCGGGTTCACGCACAAGCTGAAAACCATTTAGTAAATTTCCTAAGGATGTTTTTGCGACAATCCACGTATTGAAAATCCACAAAGAAATTATTGTCGATAGAGCGGCCAACTAATTTGGCATCAGTGGCCATAAGTAATAGACTTGAACCTTACGCGACAGTTACGTTCTGCAGAACAAGTTGGCCTAAACGCGTGGCCAGCCCCGACTGCCACGTCGTCACATCCCGAATAGCTTTTGTATATTTCATTTAAACCATCCCAGCGGAAACGTTTGTTGTTTCATTCCACAGGAAAGAACGGCATTTCTTCAGCGCTCTTTTCCAAGCAGTTCTGAAGCAGATAAACTAACACAAGGAGGAACGCAAGTAAGTAAAATCGCTTGGCACGCTCGACTAAGCATATAGCATTTTCACTGTAAATTGAGCACTTTCGAAACGTGGGAGGAAAAAAAAAAGCTTCTAGTTTAATGTAGACCGGAAAATCTGCAGTATTGTTGACAGCGGGTAACTGAAATATGTTCTAGGAATTAACCTATTATTAAATGCGTAGTTTTTAAAATTAAGGGTACTGAAACACACGTATCTTATTAGACAGTGGAGTAAGAATTATTGTGATGGTAACATAGAAATGATATTGCGACAGATCACTCGATCGAGGCATAGATGACAGTTGTTAGGACCACGACACAATTATTAGTTATGAAATTGGAAATTTCGCGTTACTTTCTGGCAGCATGCTACACTTCACAGTCTTCTCTCTTTACACTCGTGTCGGTGTCGTTTGTTTACTATCTCCTACCCGAGGGAATACACACTTTCTCTAGTGAATTCGATGCCCATGGTTCAACCACCCCATCATAAGTGGTTTCTTATAGGCTCGTAGTCCTCCACGGCGTGTCAAACTGCAGTCCAATGACGAACACAATACAAAAGGCACGCGTGTTTGAGATCTAGTTTGTACACAAATAATAACACAAATTTTTCACGCCTCTATAAAAAGCGCAGCATCTGCGTGCTCTAGAAAATCATATTACGTGCAAGTCGCTGTATTATCACGCTCACGTTTTCCTTCGCCCTACCCACGTTTCAAAACGTAGAACTGACCGGAAGCCAGAATGCTTGTGAGTGGTGTTTGGGCAAGGAAATGGTGACACTTTCCTCCTCTAGCAACCCCTCACCTCTGTCCAATCCGAAGTAGCCACGCACACACTGAGGGCCTGATCGAACGGTAGCTTCGTTCTGACTGGCATTTGGGAGGTCTTGGGGGGGCCATATCGTCATGTCGAACTGGAGATCGTCACTTCCAAGAAGTTCTCTAGCCTATCATTCCGGTCCAATGATGGCGGAGTTCCCCATTTCTTATCACGGACCTCCACTACTCATATCCCCCTTCACATTAATATCTCGGCTGATTTAGATGCACAAAAGAAAATTAATGTAGTGGAACCTCGTTTATCCGTATCTCGGTTATCAATATCTAGTTTATACGAATTCCCGGATGTGCAGTAATCGAAATTTTGTATCTTTTATATAAATTAATACTGTACTGAAGATCGCTTGACTTTCCTACAGAACACGTCTGCCAAATTAGTAGGCACAGAATACGTAAGTATACAGAAGCGAAATGGTGCTGAGGTTCCTTCCACGTTAAGCGTACTCGCTCGTTCATTGGTCACGCGAGGCTCTGTAAACGCGTCTTGTGTTCCACTGGTTACTGCATGCTGCGGAAGATTCCCTACTGACTTGGCTGCCGTCTTGCAAGTTAGCAGTCGTAAGGCTTTCTTCGAACAGCGACGTTCCGACATATTTCTCGCTTTGAGGACATTTTGTTGGCGAGTGCGGCTGTTTCGCTTTAGTGTTTTTCGTTGTTGTGTCATTGTCATAAACATTTGGCACCAAAGAACTTACTACCTCCTTCAGCAATGTATTTTAAGTTAACAGTGTTTGCGCATAAAACACTTTATAAACACATGGATGTAGCTGATGGTTTGTCGCTGATTCAACGTACTGTACACATGTCCGATGTCTGACAGTTTTCTTTCGTTATTGGCGGACATGCATGTGTGGAGCTACTATCCCATTTCAATGGCTCAATAGTAATTCTGATACTCTGAAGCAGAACGTTTGTGATTCATCTGCAAAGAAATCAGAGGAGTAAAAAATTGATCATCCAATCATAAAAGTACAAACTAGCTGGAGAGTTACCGAAGATATTTTGGCTCACAAAATTGATGCGATTTTTCCAGTATCTCCACACATGGGGTATGTGGTATGTGCAGTGCGCAAATAAATGGCAGTAATATGTTGTACTGTATCCCATTAATTTCTGGATTTTTCGGACGTTCAATCCCAGTTCGCCCAGATAAACAAGGTTCTTCACTAAGTAGGCTTCAATCCCAGTTCGCCCAGATAGACGAGGTTCTTCACTAAGTAGGCTTCAATCCCAGTTCGCCCGGATAGACGAGGTTCTTCACTGAGTAGGCAAGACAGCATTGCGTCCTTGGATTAACGACCGAACAAGGCGGCAGCTGTGCTCGCAGAGAGTGTCGAGTGATACGCTAGTTGAGCAGTCGTCGCAAACACGTAGTCACTGGGAAAACCACGAAGCACGGCGGGCTGACGCAAGATGCGCCGCGTTGCGCATGTTCAGTGCGCCGACAAGGTTCAGCTTGAACTCTAGGTTCAGCAGCAAAACACAAGAGAAAGGCTGCTATGCTCGTCTGACCGTGGTTCGCTTTAACTACACACCTCAAAAAATAAATTTTTCACCACCGGGATTGCTGAATTACTCGGTTTCTCACGGCCCAAGAGAAAGCACGGGATGAAAATACACATTGTCTGTATATAATACCACTCCTGTCATTCCGATGCCTCATTGTAATGCGCCTACTATACCGGAGAACATGCTATATTAGCAACCAATTTATTGGGTGGAACTCCCTTGTTGAAGAAACTATCGCAACAGACACCAAAAATTCCTTTGGACGTCATCTTGGGTTTATATTTTTTTACCATTACTTATTTCAGAGATTAATTTTTGAAATTATTACTTTCTTAACGCATATAGCATTGTTTAATTATATTTTTTTAAGACTGTTATCCTTTGACTCCTTGTACTAATATTGATTCTGTGATAATTCTCAGATGGTAATTAATAACTAATTCTTGCCACTTCGACGTTATCCGCGTTGTCTACGCTGAAAAAGTTGGGCCTATCTCAACTTTTCGGCACGCAGACCACGCCTATATTGCCCACAATTCAGTGCGTTTTCTCCATGACGAGCAAGATGCCTACCATCGAATATTTACTGATGTTTTGATCAATTTCATGTACGTAAGACGTCTCCGTATAAAGTGTACATTTTGGTTAAGTATTTATTTAATACTCTATATATATATATATATATATATATATATATATATATATATATATATTGTCAAAGAATAAATTCCAGTAATATATACACAGAATAATTTTTATGACTGATAAACTGGTAAAACCATAACGATTTATATTTGTACCCATTAAACTCAATACTATAGTTATGTACACTGCTGACGGGCATTATAACAAGAAAAATCCGAAACATCGCTGTTCTCGCCAATATGACTAGGCTGCCACAAAAGTATCGCAAGATGTCTTTCTCATGTAATAATTGTCAAAAAAAATTGTAAAACTGAGACAATGAGTGAAGTAATCTGGAAAGGAGGAGGTAAATCGTCGTTCACAATCAAACAAATAACATTGTTCAGGGATAGGAGACGCACTACTTTCTGTCACTACGGTTGAAACAGTCGGCTTTGAAAATTCTCGTACAAATCTGTACGAGATCGAGTGTCTTATTAAAGTCAGTCCACGAATTTCGTGCATATACGAGGATCCTCGTACTTGCGGCAGCACTGCAGAGCACAAAGTACGCAGCTACACAAACTGCCGCAAGTGTCACAAACCTCGGCAGCACGTCCCGACAACGTGGTCGACGTCCTAGCGACATGTTTCTGCATATTTATCAGCACCTGAACTCGCCGACTGAACCAAAAGCAAATAATGCACGGCGTGAAGGAGCCAACCACATACGGGGCACTGTCCGTAACACGCTTACATAAAAGCCACCGTCTTGCAATGTCTGCTCTGTATACTCGCCTTTATTTAGCGAAGGTCTATACCTACTGGTGAACATATTCATAGCCTATGTAGCTACGACATACAGGCACAGTTGTATAGTTTCGTTAGTGTTCAAATATTTATTACAAGAACACTAAAACTCATTTAAAATAAATCTAGTAAAAAAAATTCTATATCTGTACAAATCGACATTATGTGTTGCAAACTATGTTATATTTGTAACTGCATTCAAACTACTCGCTTACAGCTAGCCAATTATGATACTTGTACAGTAGTAACATAACTGTAGTAATTGTAACAGGCGATTTCGTTTGTAGATTGTCTTGAAAGCCAGTGTATGTACACCGTCCACTGCAATGAAATAATTACCTGTTTGTAACTGCATTTGTATTACAACAATACCGTTAGGGATTAGTGTCAACGAGTCCAATTTCTAGGTAAGCCTTTTGCTATTCCGTCAGAATGCGTTTTATTCTGTTTTGAGGTTAACTTATCAGAGAGCAGCAGTAAAAGAACAAAAATGTTTGTTTTCAATCATTTCAAAAGTAAGTACATACTACTTTCCAATATTTGGGCCAAAGTTACCCCCAATGTCCAAAATAGCCTTACCCCACCTTACGGTACCTTCTTATACACTGAAGAGCAAAAAAAAGGGTATATGCGTGCGTATGCATATAACAGAGGTATGGAGCCAATAAGAGTAACGCGATGCGGTCGGCAGGTAGATCGGTTACTGCTGCTACAATGGCAGGTTATCAAGATTTAAGTGAGTTTGAACGTGGTGTTATAGTCGGCGCTCGAGAGATGGGACATAGCATCTCCGAGGTAGCGATAAAATTGGAATGTTCGGGTACGACCATTTCACGATTGTACCGTGAATATCGGGAATTCGGTAAAACATCACATCTTCGACATCGCTGCGGTCGGAAAAAGATCGCGAAAGAACGGGACAAACGACGACTGACGAGAATCATTAAACGTGACAGACGTGCAACCTGTTCTCAAATTGGCGCAGATTGGATTTGTGGACTGCCCTGCAGGATTCATGGTGTGAATTGCCTCCTGTATACTTTCAGACATTAGTCGAGTCCATGCCACGTCGTCTTGC
>NQII01001563.1:333931-377679 GCA_002778355.1 Clitarchus hookeri
TTACACGATATTAGGCAGGTGTACCAGTTTTTTTTTTGGCGCTTCAGTGTATATCAGGACTAATAAACAATGTGTTTTGTGCTTCCTTTTACTGACAGCAGCTAGTTTTGAACTCAAACTAGTCTTAACAACGAACTACTTTTCAACACATAAAGGACTCCCTTCATTGCGCTCTGCTTTCCTGCGGTGTACAATTTATACCACTAGATATAATTCTTGTTAAAGTCCTCTATACTGGACATAGTGGTTGAAAGTAACAGCCCACCTCTATGGAGGCATGTCAGGTGCACACTAAGTGCAAATAAATGTCCAAGAATGTGGCACAAACTAGTTACCAAACATACCGAATAAACATTAAATACAACTGTCCAATCAAAATATTAATTAAATTTCTACTAGATTCATGCGGCTAATAAGTGTCTAGAAATAATACTGACGTATTATATGCATTAAACACAAAAATACATATTTTCAAAAATTAATTATGTAATATTATATTTGAAATAAAAAGTATTCGGCTTTGGAATAAGCTGTTTTGGTATGCACTGTACTTGTTTTCAGCTTTATTTCTCGCAGCCAATGAACAATGCATTGCATGCTTATTGCTATTGGCATTAACTATTCATGTTATAGAGGTACATAAAATTCTATAAATCACATTCGCCACAAGAAAAAACTCAAGGTGCTGGAAGGTATTAGGCACTGATACCTTGTTGTATACAGTACCAGTCGTAACTTACATTTATTTACAACGTATCCACGAGTGGCGTGACAGGTTAACATGTTTAATCATTGTTATGCCCAATGGGCTTACTGCAAGGACATTACATGTGCAATGTGCCAGTTGTGTTGGCACTTGTTTCTTGTCAATGTAATCTCATTAATTGTTTTTATTTATTTGGTATTTCTCCAAATAACTTTTTTTCCTATTGGAACGTGCTATAGTTATGCTTAATATTTTTATTTATTCACTTTTAAGTTGTAAAACAAACTTTGTCAACTGAAAATTGTGTAATGTTTATATATTTATGTTTATTTTATGCTTTTGTTTAAAAAATAATTTTCTTAATGTTTATTAATCATTTAGGTACATAAAATAGCGTAAATTCTGAGTTTCCAATTATCCAAATGAAAAAAGGCATTTGTGAATTATTATATGTATTTCTTAACTTTCTATTTATGTAATGACTAGTCGCACGAGACCATGAAGTCCGGAGCATACCTTGGTATATATAGGTTTCCGCTCAGGTTACTTCCTTCACTTTCTCGCCACACAGCATGCAGTCAGCTTACATGATTTACTTCTGGAATCTTTCATCATCCTTGAGATGAAAAAGGATTTATTATCCGCGTTTTGGCTGTTCAAGGTTCGCCTGATATGGCTTAACTTTGTAGCCAACCTTTTGCATCCTTCTTGGGATGTGAGCCTCACACCAAATCATGGCATGATCGTTTTGCCTATGATTCCACTTTTTTCGGCCTGCACCGCAGTAAAGCCTGAAATTCAAGTTCGACCAACTAGTAACCTCTAAATTATTTTTTTCCTGCAACATGTGCTTGGGAGTGCTCCGAACTTTCAGTCTTCTGACAGTAACATTTGTTACTTGTTAGATCCTGAATTCGTCTTGTTCGTGGACTGATCACCCACTGAGCCGATTTATTTTGGGATCAATGTCTTTTTGTGAGCTCACATAAAAAAAAAATATATTAAAAAAAATCCGCGGTACTAAATGAAGTGAAATACTAAACTAAGTTTGGTTAAGATACTAAGTGAAGTAATAAGTTAAGCTGTTTGTAGGTTAAATTCATTTGTCTTTGTAGCAAATAATATCTTGTGTTCTTATTAATAATATAATAAATTAGAAGAAAAAACAGGAGATAAGAGTTTGTTCACAAGTAATTTGTCTAATATTCTAAACAAAGAAAAAATGTAATACTTGTGTCTTTGAAAGAGAAAAAAAATATTTTATTTATTTATTTATCTGTTGTTATGGCGAACAAAAAGAGAGGTTTTAATACAACCATTGATTAAAGAAAAGAAGTCTGTTATTATTTACTTCCTCAATTATCGCCCATTGATAATATATATAAT
Organism: Clitarchus hookeri; assembly: GCA_002778355.1. Classification (NCBI taxonomy): domain Eukaryota; kingdom Metazoa; phylum Arthropoda; class Insecta; order Phasmatodea; family Phasmatidae; genus Clitarchus; species Clitarchus hookeri. The sequence goes on from NQII01001563.1 coordinate 336,024, forward strand.
TTCACGACTATTATGTTGTGTTTGATAAAAACTTCAGCTGCAGTGTACTTAATACTTTTTCTTTTATGCCGTTTTTGTAATAAGTAAAACAGGAGCACGTCCATAATTTCTGCTTTTAACTAAAAAAATCCCTAGTCTACACAGGAATCTAGATCCCACCTTCCATTTATGTGTCATCCTTGTGTCGTAACAAGAGTACCTATGGGTGCTCAAGTTTATGACACGAAGGTGCTACATAGCAGCAAGAGTGAGTGACGTATAATTTGTTGAGTAATGTTCTAGTACAGTACGGTTCATTGCGTCTTCTCCCAAGCGCATGTGCAAGAAGATCTGTTGACACTGAATGCACCGCGTGGAACTCATTATCACACTTGGAATCTCATACCTTTCACAACACTGACTCGCAGTCTACAAGGCCACGAACATGTCACAAGTCACATTTGCAGAGTGACAAAGTAAACAAGTGTTTTGCGTGGTTATGGATGACACGCCAGCTTGTAGGAAGCACATAAGTACACATACTAAGTCCTTGAATGTCGTCTGAAATGAAATATTAGAACTTTGAAATTGTATGTTCACTGCAGCAGCTATGTAGTAATACTGGCCGGAAAACGATATGACAAAATGAAGGCAAACTTTCCTCGACTTGGCAGTCGCAGCCACAGTTACCTTGGATCACTTAGTTTCTTTGAGTAAAAATCGGCATTACACTTTTTTCCAGTGCGCACGAATAGCAAACAAAAGTGAAAAAAGTTTATTCCGACATAACCCCCTCTGATTCCTGTTTTAAAAAACTCCACAAGGTAAATTATACTGCCGTCAAAACTACAGTTTCGACGCATTTACTGTCAACATAAGAATGACCCTTCGTATTTTGTCTTTATGAAATTACTTTGTGGTATACTGGCACAAAGCCGTNTTTTCCACATAACCCCCTCTGATTCCTGTTTTAAAAAACTCCACAAGGTAAATTATACTGCCGTCAAAACTACAGTTTCGACGCATTTACTGTCAACATAAGAATGACCCTTCGTATTTTGTCTTTATGAAATTACTTTGTGGTATACTGGCACAAAGCCGTGCTTGCAAATGCTTTTTACGAACAATTTTAACGGGTTGTTTCGAACGAACTAACAATAAAACCACGGATTAGTTATGAAACTGAGTAAAAAAATAGAGCTGCTTATAATATCCATTTTCTAAAAAATCTTATCAATCTTGATTGCGGAGATATGAGCTGGCATCTGAAACGACACACATTATGGGTTCAACGTTCTTGGGAGAAATAGGAAACGGGGAAGGAGAAGCAAGATGCAGGATGAGTGATGAATGGGATGCTTTGGTAGAATCCATTTTTCGTGGTTTTTCCAGCATCCCTTCAGATATTTAGCTTCCCTGTCATTTTAACCTATATAGCAAACCTTTCGTAATGGAACCAACATCATAAGCAACACAGTATAGCCAAAAGCTAAGAGGATTATGTTTTCCAATGCCCTGCTGCAATTTCCGCCCTTTAACAGTCGTCGTTAATTTCTGTTCTTGCTTTAGGTACTTCAATAAGTGTTCTAAGTCTACAAAGCGGACAGAATGCTTCAACGTCTCTCAACGCGCGACACTGAAATGTTCCGCAATCTCTTCGTCTACTCCCCTCTGGAAAGATTTTCTGCAGCGAGCTTGAAATTTGACGGCGTAATTACAAATATCTAGTACACGTTACAATGCAACTTTATATGTCCCATAATAAAATTTTACACATCTAAAAATATTATTAAAATACACGTTTTAGCAACATCAGCCAATAGGAGAGAAACAATGTATCCAACTTGGATACATTTAAATGCTGCTTACAAGATAGGGGAAACTCTACAACACAGAAGCGACGATTAACATAAGCACCACAAATACATTATAATAATTCATTGGAAATTTTATAACTACCAAAAATTCTCAATGAAAAAAAAACAGTTTGGGAGCTTATTCACTATCATTCTAGCGCCTTTTAATTAATTTAGGGAGGAGCAATGTATACCCTGGCCCAACCCTTCCCATCACATTAAGCGACGGAAAATAGCATTCGGACGTGAAAAGTATTTTGAATTTTGTTCTAAAGCAGATGACAGTCAAATATGTTGGGTCAGTTTTTAAATAGCGGCCACACGACTAAAGCTCTGCACACCTTTGGCGGCTTAAGATGATGACATGGCTTGAATATGTAACAAACCAGTCAGACATCGTCCGTTAATCAGAACTCGGCCAACATTATTATTNATGATGACATGGCTTGAATATGTAACAAACCAGTCAGACATCGTCCGTTAATCAGAACTCGGCCAACATTATTATTCTATAGACTGTCTTACTCTCTCAGCAGATGCTTCGAAAATTAGTTAAGATTAAATTCTGACTATAAACTATTATATTAGACCTTGTAGTTTATTTTGCATACGCACACTCCATCGTGACTTCAGTGCAATTTCTTTTTGGCCTGAGTGAGGAAGAAACTATTATATCTTAAAAAACGTAATTTATTTTTTAAATGACTCTTTACAAGCCNTAATTTATTTTTTAAATGACACACACGAAACAGAATTAATAAAAAAAACTAAACACATCACTCTTGGCCACTTGAAATTAATTTAAAAGGGTATCCTTGCGTTGCAACGCCGGCTGTTCAACAAACTGTAGACTGTTCACAGTAAAGGTAGCACTTTTGATGCCCTAGTTTCTTTTTTCCTTTCAGCCACTTTTCCCCATTTAACTACTTTTTTTTTTAAATAAATATTGCCATGTAAGTAATAAACACAATGTGTATATTCCACCGAAACTCGGAAATTAACGTCTAAGGCTGTAATAAAATATATTTGTTGACTATTGTTCCAAATGAGAGGGCTTTTAAAAGTGCTCGTTTAAAAATGTATAACCATTATACCTTCAAATTTGCAAGGGAGAAAAAAAAAATTTCAAATCCAAAAATTAATATCTATAAAAAATAAGTGTATGGAATACAAAAATATACGACATAGCTAATTATAAGCCACAAACAGCATATGAGAACTTAAAAACCAAAATGTGTTGTAAACGTGTAGAGAGAAGCAGGCAGCGCAGCGCTGCAGGCAAGGTTATATCGTGCTGGTCTCACCCTGGTGTCGCCATGCCACTGCTGCACGCCTGACTTGCTGCAGCGAAAGCCGCCTTCACCAGACCTGACGGCTTAATTATAAAGGCGGCGACCCGCGGAAGCCAGCGAAACACGGCCGTGCGGCGGCATCTCGACGTGTTGCGGCGAGGCCCGGCACACCTCTGTGGTCGACGTAGTCTCGCAGCGAGGCGTCCCGGGACAGTCTTGTAGATATGCAGCTGTTAGTACGTCTGTAGTTGTGCCTTCTTCCTCCAAAGCGGTTAGCCCAAGAGCATGAAAGATGGCCTGGCATCAGGCTGGAAGTCTACCAAATTCCAGCAAGGGTTCTCTGCAGGTACCACGTGTAATCGATTCATGAACCACTCTGCATGGTGGTGGATCATTAGAAATAAACTACTGTCCGCGCATCAGCTCTTTGTCCATACACGGCATGATATATGGCAAGCACAGACAAAGAGCTGGTGAGCGAACTGTACAAAAGTTTCGTCATGTTGCCACTATACCTAATCTCCCTTTCACAGGAGCCCTATTTTGAAACTTTTTACTGTATTTATATAAAGACAGTTGCGCGGTTATGAGGCGGTTTTTCGAATGCCTTGTGATTTATTTAAATGCCCCGAAGAGCAAAAAAGTACTAGATTATATTTGTATTTCCGCAAAAATGCATGATATATGAAAGACATTTAAAAAGTACTGTTTATTTTTCGCCAGTGAAACACTCTTAACGCTTTGCTCTAACGTAACAACGTACAGAAGACGGATTAGGCTACCACATAAAAATAAAGTTTTGGTGTTGCTATCTCGCAATGATCAAAATGAACTACCTTCTGAAAACTTGAATCATACACATAAATTAATTAATTTTAAAAGTGTTATTACGAATCTTATTACGAAACTAATGCAATTTATAATTTAAAATGTTCTACATCAACATAATATGTGAGACTCTGAATTAACAAAATGAAAACAATTCAGGAAGTAGATTGTTGATTTTAGAATAGAGCCCACAGTAACTTTAAGCAAATAAAGTTATAAAATATATATCCTGGTAGTCCGTCTGTATAGTATGTTTCACGAACGAGTGCACTTCTTTGACAGCTATGAAGGCAGTACTGTTGACAGCTGTTTCTATGGATAAAGCTGCGTCTCCCTCCCGCCACAGACGATGTTTACATAAGCAGACTCAGCTGACTGCCAACCTGCCCAGTAGTATGTCAACAGGAAATATCCTGCCGTAGAAATAACTGTACACGAGACTATTTACAGAACTGTCGTCAGAAAATAGCACTCGTTCGTGAGACAGGCTAAAACTGACTCGCATTCGGTGGCCTGTCGCCTGAACTGCGCTGCTGCAGTGCGGGTGAAACACGTGTTTCTTTCTACTAACGAACATGTTCCCGGTGTGTTGTTCTGTGAAATGAAAACTTTCTGTAGTTCATTCACGGTAACGTCCAACTTTTCTGAAGCTCTGCTAAGTTCTACTTCCAGAATATTCCTCCCCCATGCAAACAAAGATTAACTAATTGTAGAAAATTACACCAAAAAGACCACGCGCCGCATCAGTGCGCACACAGTGTAATAATATTTTGCACAAGAACTATTTGTTACTAGACGTTACTAATGCACCTATATTCTCTGTTTTATACGTACTAATTACAAATTAAATATAATTTATAGAAAAGATATAGGTGAAAGTTCAATTTAGCCAAAAAAAAAAATGGCACTTTTATGTTAACACAAGTTTAATACGCTTGTGATGCACGTCATTTTCAGGAAACAACCGAACAAGTCCTACGTGGGATGTTTTTTCAAAGGTTTGATTTTTAAAATGTGAAGAAACCACGAATAGAGTACACACAATTAATGTATGGTACTATCAAGATATCACATCAGAAACATTAGTTCGGCGCTCTCCAATACTGCAAGGGTGACAGGAGGGAGACCTTTCCAGACTCCTGTAGATGTAAGCATACTAAGAGGGCACACAAGAAACAAGGACAGAAGATTGCACTGAAGTCTGATACAAACTTTTCACAGTAAAATGATAGGGTGACCAGTTTAAGTCTCAAAGTTAAAAGCCGCAAGCCAATTCGGTGCCTTGCGCGTAGAGGCGACAGCACATCAGATGCGCTGGCCAAAGTAGCCCGTACCGCTATATCGATTTGGTGTCTCACACAAACCGCTCACTGGGAGAAGCGCTCCAAGCATCCGGTTAGTTTCTGCCCATGAAATAAATACGTATTGCTGTAAGTAGGTCGAGAAGCAATGCAGTAGTGGAGGGAAACGACCCGGGCTTGTGGCTCGCTGCCAACCGCAGTACAATGCCAGCCAGCTGGCACAAGTGTCCTAAGGGAAGGCATGCCACACGTGCAGTTGTCGGATAACTATTGTATTTCACATGTTACACTATCTCCCTGCAACAGCTCGCATTCTTGTCAAATAAGTAAAAACTGCACTCTAGACGTGTTATGCACCAATGTGAGTTCCACGCACAGTTGTCATCTAGTCACAGAATAGTTAAGAACACATAACTGTACGTACATCCGCGTGGGTGTACCCATTATTTCTGACTGGCTGTCACGTGCTGCAAAAATTTCCCTATCGGCCGGGCTATCAGCTGGCTAGTAAGTTACCGGGCACAGATTGGCAAACGGCATTGCGACATGTTGCTGGCGTGTGCGGCTGCAGATCGTGGTACTATCTACGAGCTAGTGGTGGCCCGAAGAAATAAATCTGAAGACTACAATAGAAATAACGAGACTGTAAGAGATTCTTCTCCTCGTTTATGGAGCTAGTCTGCTCGACCAACATCTTGCATAATTCTTCCTTAACTGTGTTACATGGTACCAAAATTGCGATATCCGGCTTGGAAAATAAAGTTAAACTTAAAAATGATTATATTAGGTCAATCCAAAATTCTTGGAAGTGCGACAGATTTTTAAAAAATCAAGATTATTCGTTTAGTTGAAAAATTCGATATCATTATTTCCTTAAAAACTATCTATGAATTTTACTGGCACCTAAATTTGAGAGCAAACGTTACAATCTTTCAGGTATTTTGTTAAAACATGTTTACATATTCTATTTTCTAGTGGCTACTAAGTCCTACAGTGGCGACTAGGCAATAATTGTTCTTTACTGATAAAATACTAGATTCTACTTTTATAATCAATAAAAACAGTTTTGTGACTACCTCACTATAAATATTTGCCCTAACAAAACATTATAGCAGGCTGGTGTATACGAAATATTTTAAGAGATTAAAACAGTTTTTTCTTGTACTTGTAACGTAAATATTCTTTCCTGGACACTCTTACATATAATCACATTGTTTGTATACCCGATGTACCAAGTTTTTGCCATAGATAACCAGAAGGGCGGTTTCAGACCGTAAATAATTAATCACTTCCAAGCTCCACGTAAAAGGCGTTCTGAAAGGAAGGCACGTCAAATCCATTTCATAATATCTCAGAATGGCGTAGTAAGGCGGATACATTTCTAAGTAAATAGTGGTGGTGACCTCTAGGGCATTAGGTCAAGGTCATGTGGTTCCACGTTCAACCACGTAATGCAATTGTTTTTGCTGTTTTTTTTTAAATTACATTCGAGTTTGTTTTGTAAAGAGTGACCGAGTCACATTAAAAATCTGTTCACCCCAAAAAAATGTGAGCATGGTTTGTTTTACAGGCCATATTGCACCTTGTAAAATGAAAGTGGGTTGGCTCTCGTTTGCATAGGTATAACCTAAATCTAACAATCACGTGACACACCACAAATACAGCAATTTCGTGGGCAAGTTCTTTTTCTGCACTTGCAATTGTCCGTGAACCAGCTCCTGGTTTTGAGAACATCATGACGCAGACATCGACATTGGTAGCTTTCAGCCTCAAAATGGCGTTCGAAGGTGGCGGCCCAGCCAACACCGACTAGACAGAGAAGGCCCGCGCGCTGTCGAATTCCGAGCGCATGACGTCACGCACATTAGACAGTCGTTGGACTGGCAGTTGCTGAAGATAACTGTGCTCGTATGGACGCCTTATTGTGCCGTGATTAGCTTAAAAAAATATTTGGTAAGGTACAATGTACAGGTAAAAAGCGTTTTTATATAGAAATTACTAAGTGTTGTGTTCCACACTACAGAGGTAATTAAAATAACGGGCCGATCGGTGAAGAGCAGAAAAGAAAATGTTTCGGCTATACTACAGGAAAATTTCCAACCCAATCAGCATTCAAGGGTAAGTTTTTTTTAAATAAGAAAAAAATTAATGCATTTCACTAAATTTAACTCTTAAAATTAAAGTTTTACAGGCGTGCTTGTATTATATATTTTACGTGGCTATGAAAATATTGCGGAAATTTGATGTTCATGATTTAATCGAACTATGAAAACAACTAGATGGCCATGACCTCCACAATAGAATTCAACTGAGATGTGCAGAAATGTTATTCGTATATGTGCGCATTAATCGTGAGAGGAATAGCAAACATAAAATTCTTAAATTAATTTGTATAATTAAGTTTACAATTTAATGATACATTAATCACTACATGTGAGCACTTTGATACTTTTGTTAAACACAATTTGAAATTTCCAGCAATATATCAATATCACCCAATTTGCAGATGAAATAATCCGCTTTAGTTAATGTACTTATATTCTGCAAGTTATTTATCGCCTAGGAGTTACATTTGTCTCCCCACTGTGCAAACATATTACGTTATATATGTACAGTACGTCTATTTTTTTTTAGCAGCTTTCTTTAATTTTCCGCTATGAAGTAGCCTAACTTTATAATCCTTTCGTCTCCCATTTTGGGGGGAAAATGTCCGTATATGCGCTCAGTTAAATATGTGAGTAGAGGGCATTACAAAATAAAAACACCTCCGTTCTTTTTTTAGAGTGACCAGCAAAATCACGTGGTACAGGCAGTACATGGTCACGTTTCACATTGGCACTATGTGAAAAGATCGTAATAGGTCTTATTGAAACACACCAGTCAAGGTATAGCCAGTTTACGTGAACGTGTTTCTTTAAACTTGTCCCGTGAAAAGTGAAGTTATCGTAATGGCAGCCTTCACATCTGACTTTCAACTTAAAGTACACATAAAAAGTTTAGGAACACGCAAGGTGTAAATGAAAACTTAAAAATTGCATGATATAGGACATAAATCAATAACAAATAAAACACTGTAAAATCGTTTAATACTTCTCAAAAAAAGTTACTGAAAATTAGGTACATTAGATACGAACATTCGTGTTTTTTATATACTTTTTTCACGTGTGAATTATACTCCTCACTTTAAAAAAAAAATTCAGTGTGTTTGATACACATGTCTTTGAAATTCCCCGCTGGGTTGCAATGTCTCGTTGTTATGTAGCACTTAACTCATTCAACAATTTGCCACGTTATGTTCGGTAATATACTTTTTCCCCCATTTTATACGCAACAACTGCACGAAACTTTCACTTCAACTGAAGTTTCAAAATGGATGACAGTAATTACGGAATTTGTTATTTCCTGGTAACAAGCCTAAAATGTTATCATCTGAGTGGAAAGAGAACTAACTGATGCTGGAAACCCCATCTAACTAGCTCAACTAGTAACATACCTATATAGTTTTCATTTAGGCGAATTTATAGCCAATTTTTCTAAGTGAGAAATAAATTATAAAAAATAAAATAACTTTTCCGTGATTTATTCTGGCCCCCTTTGTTTTTCTATTTCAAGTGTATTTGTATAGGCAATAAAAAACATTATACTTAAATATCTGTAAATTTGTGTCCACATAACATTCTACATAAAAATGTGTGTGACAATTCGAGATTTATGTTTTCGTTTCAAAAATCATAACTTGCAAACTATTTGACCAATTTCAATAATTTAATAACACTAATGTGTGTTTTGGCAGTAAAAATGTAAAAAAAAAAAAAATTACTATGGCACACATTTGTACCAAAGGTTTTACAGCAGAAAATTATTTTAACGAATTTACTAATGGTTTTAAACTTTTGATGGGTACTGTATATACTAAGTGTGCAAACACGATTTAAATGGTTGCAAAGCCGTAGGAAAAATTATTTTGGCACAGTACGCCCGGTTAAGTAAATTGAATTGTGCATTGAAAATTGTGTAATATATAGGCCTACAAACGCTAATGCAAACATATGGGTGTAAAAGTGCAGCAGGCATCTGCAATTTATTAGTAAATAGCGCAGTATGGCATTAAAATACGTATTTTAATACAGTAATACGTAATCTTACACAACAAAACTTTTACAACAGTATAATTGGCTTACATATAATTCATAAAGGCATTAATGCAGTGTTTAAGAGTGTAGTAGGTTCTTCTATTAAATAAAAGTAAAATTAATCACGAAGGTATATCGCCGATTAATTAAGTAATACAATCAAAAATAACAAAAGGGTTAAAAGTTAAACATAAGCAATACAAATTAAATGCGTTGTTGTAATATCAAGGTTATGATAATTTTGCTGCACTGGCGTATTTGCCATGTTTTGTAAGATAATGTATTGCATTTTCATCTCAAGTCTTGCCTAATGGATACGTAAAAAGGGTTCATGTACCCTTCTTAACATTCCCATACATTAATGAATTTGAAATTCCGCTAAGGTGGTTTACTTGAATTCTCTCGGTAACAGAGACTGTACGGCCAAATTCTAAGCTTAATAAAATTCATCGTAGGACGCCGCAATAACAATACAAATAAAGAATGCTTCATACAAGTTAGTCCAATAGATTAACCAGTGTCGTTGGGTAGTTGGTTCGCAATTAGCTAAGCTGTTACCATATCTGTTTTGGATTATTTAAGCATTTAGAAAATTAGCCTCTGTTCAGGCACTTACTAAACACATCGCCAACAGCATATCTGTGATTAACTGCAGAAACTTTTTGTCCATAAGGATCAGGAGCAGTGGTTTTGGAGTTAGTCTAAGGGCTATTTTCCTGTTGTTTTGTGAACCTGTAATTGCAGTGAATGCTGATATTGTTCATGGTTAAACACCACTGGGAATCAATACCAACACCCCCTATTACTTTTGAAGGATTCAACGTACACTGTAAATTTATTCTTGTTCCTGTACACAAAATCGTGTCGCTCAGCTGCCAAAATAATTTCTAGTAGTCTACGACTATAAAAGTTTTCTTTGTAATAAGTACGTCACAAATATGCATGTTGTACGTTACGAAGATAATGTAATATTACCATGTTTTTACTTCGGGAAAAAAATGAAATTAAACTAATCGATTGATTCTGGCAGAATATGCATGCTGAAGTTCCTAGGTGAAAAGAAAAAGTACTGAATATAGTAAAATATTTTGAGATTTGGATTTGCTTGTATACGCCATTAGCTAACATTTTATCCCAAATCAATTTTTAAAAATTTCCAGCTAGGACAAGTGATAAACATGTATAAATTCGTCAAAGAGAAAAATAACATCCAAAGCATTGCACGGATATAAAGAATAACATCCAGTTAATCTATAACGAAAATCAGAGAAAGTGAACTACATTAGCTAGCACGGAATCTTACGAAAAGTTTTGGAGGACGTTAACGAGACTAAAATTTGTTGGCTAATATTATGGATTATGCATATATTATTTGGTTTGGTGTAGGTCCTAAACACTCGTGAACTGAAAGTAATTAAGCTTGGAGTAATGTTGGTACTATATCACGGCTGTGAATGAGTCCGTTACACCGCAAGGTTACCGTTTCCGTAATAAATATGATGTAATTCAGGCACACTTAGTTTTAAATTAAATACCTATCACAAAAGTAGAGGTTTTTTAAGCATTATCTAGAATTAATAGCTGGGGGTTCGTTAAACTACCAGGCACTGTTTCATGATACAATGCTTTTCTTTGATGTAGTCTACAGCTTATATGTGCCAAGAATGTAAACAAATGTATCATTTTCAGAGGAATACTAAAAGAAAAAAAAATTGTTTTTGAAGCAGAAAGCAGGGGATCGGCGCCTAATACTGGAATAACAATAGCTTTTTTAATACATGGATTAAAACACGCCTCATTTTATTAACGTCTCCTGTGGCACGCATATAACACGTTAACGAAAATTGCACACAATCAACGTAAAGCCACGAAGATGTACCCCAGTCGTCAACTAATTAACCGCGGTTATGTAGCACACCAGCGCAGGATGATAGCCATCAAGTGATGACGTCACAGCAGTACGCGTGGGCCTTCTATCTAGTCGGTGTTGGCTTAGCTCTCTGGCCGCCTTATCTTTAAGATGGCATAATTTTGTTTTTATATTCTATAAATTTTTAATTTTGTAAAAAGCACTTTTTCGTCCTGAATAGCAGATTCAATAAATACATAGACGTAGCATGCATGGATTAATCAACTACGCGAAAGATGTTATCAATGTTTATTTACTTACGCCAATGTTGTAACGCTAATACTGAAAAAGTTTCTACAGTAATCTAAAAACTGCCATAATAAATGTTGCATACTTCTATGTTCAGACACGCGTGAGTTAAAGCGTCAAAACATAACCGTTACAGCTTCGACAACTACTGTACCTAAATTCTTGGTACTTGGAGCTAGGTACCTTTGTGGGTTCAACACGAACGTAGAGCTGAGATTTTAGCTTGTGTTATTCCGATACTGTTGTTCGCCAATATCATGACTCGGACGTTGAAATTAGTAGCTATGTGTCTCAAAATTGCGTTAAAATATGGCGGCTCAACTTCCTGGGCACCTTATATTTAACTGGATGTACAGTTTTTGTCTCATTTAATGTTTTTCAATTCTGTAAAAAAAAAATTAGTTAATCATAGCATTCACGCAGTATTGCAGTTAAATCACACCATACATGAAGTATTATAGTTAAATCATAGCATACGTGAATAATAAACAGAAGGGGAAATTTTCGATTTTTTAAACGTATTCCCAAATTGCAATGCGAATGTTAAAATAATTTGGGTAGTAACTGATAAATTGCCACAACAAAAGTTATAGTAAAACAAGTTTTCGATGTAATTCATCTCCTCAAGAAAAACAAAAAATCAGATGGTATTACATTTGTCACAGTGGACTGAGATAATTCTGAAACGCCAGTTAAGTTGTCTCAGCTCTCTAATAGGCTACACGTAGTTTCTGATGAATACCGAGAGTGAGAGAACTCTATAAAAACTCTTCAAATAATAAACAGACACCACGGATCACTTGAGGAATCTCTCTTCAGAGATATATTTTGGGAGTTTCATGTAAAGTCGTGGAGCAACTGCCTTTTTTTAAAAAAACCAAACAAAGTATTGCCGTTTTCCAAAGAGAAGCCTGGCAATAACCATTATAATCTATTCGCGGTTTCTTCACACTTTTTTTTCAAACCTCTGAAAAATCACCCTGACGTGCTTGATTGTTTCCTAAATATACCACCGGCGTTTTATACTCGTGCTTACATTAAAGTACCTAATTTTTGGTTAAATTGAACACTTACTTATATTTTATTAGTAAATTACAAACATTCAATAACAATTAATATGAATGCAGTGCGCTGTCCCTTTGGTGCAATTTTCTAGACTTAGTTAAAGCTTTGTTTGCATGAGGCGGAGGAATATCATGGATTCTTGTCCGTTGAATGTAAATGCATAAGCATTACAAATGAAGAAACGACGGAAGTGTTACAGCTGGCCTGTGGCCACGTGGAGACTGACAACTTGAGCATTCTGCATAATATATACCTGAAAGAAGAGAACCTTTGTCGTGTTGCAATCAACGCACGCTATAAGGGGGTCTATATATTAATTTTGTTACTTTAAAATTATACAAAAATAATGAAGTGCAGCTTTTCATTAAAATCGGCCAGGAAAAAAAAAGAGACTTGTGAAACTGTTTATCACAAAGGAACTCCCAGAAAACATGGCAGGAGGCCATTTTTTTTTTTCTGCTTTACNTTTTTTCTTTTTCTTTTTTTTTTTTCAAGGGGGAAATAGTTTTTGAGAATTCTATGGCGAAGTTCGTAGCATGTGCGTGCTTTCAGAAAACTGGGACAGTTTTCGACTGTAAACATAAGTCGATTTGCAGTTCTAGAAGCCTTTCTCTACGCACGGAAAACGGTTGGCGGAGGTAAACACTTTACGGTATAGGCTCCACACCACAAAGTTATTCAGTGCAGTATAAAAAAATCAGCTGAGCCAGAACTCCCCCCCTCCCCCCTCACCAACTTTTCGAATGCACCTCTAAAGAGTACACTGTCAAGCTGCAATAGAGCGAAGAGCGCTGGATCAGAAAATTGATTCTACTTCACCTGTTGGACATGGTTGGTAACGGGATTATGATTGTTGCATTTGCGCATGAAGTGCCTGCAGACTCGACCGGCACTAGAAGAAGTGCTGGAATATGTACAACGCAAATCTCTACTCAGAGGACACCTGCCCAAGTGCTTGGTCAAACCAAATATGTACAGAGTCTTGCAAGTGCCCGGCATAATTAAGAACGTGCTACTCCTCGTCCTTAAACAGTAGATCATACTGAAACCTACGGGGATATTTACAGCGATTACCAAGAGGGGGAAAAAAAGCAGCTTCAAAATTGTCGTTACCTCAACAGGAGGACTGTCGGCATGCTACGCATGAATACTTTAGAAATCATCCAGAACCAGATGGAAGCGCCTTCGAGCATCCCAGTGGAAGGGAAACCAGTACAACGAAGTTTCAAATATAAGGTAAGGTAGCATCCGTCATTTAATCCTACTGATTTATTATAGAGTAATATTGTGTTGTGCAGTCTGCAATTGTAACTTATATTTTGACAAAGAAGAATCATCACATATTATTAAAATATGAGAGCTTAAAATGTAAAACAAATGCAAATGCATTACGCCGACAATAACGGTAAGATAAATAATGGAATTAGGAAATAAATTATCTTTGGAGACAGTTATATACGGACTACAGTCGCACTGTAATTTACTAGGGCAGTTTAAAACAGCAACACACTTTTACAACTTAAGTAAACATCCCTTCATTTGGAACAGTGATAAATTGACCCTCATCACCAAAGCATTCCTTCTTATAAAATTTTTCCCCGTGATCAATCCTACATTGCAGCACCTATATAGTACTTACACTAAACAATAATGATCATCATTTGTAGAATACTCTTGTTTGTTACTAATTATTTTATGTCTACGTTAATGTTTAAAAATGATCGATGAGCCGGAGGGAAGGAGAATGCCGATGTCGAAGAGAAAAAAAGGATAATAACTATACTGACAAGCGAAACACTATTATCGTCATTTAATTTTGATTTGCTCACTCATACATTTTTCACCATATACGTACGTTGTTTAGCTTGACATGTAGCAAATAAAACTTACTACATCATTTATTATGGCAGTTTACCGATTACTGCACAAGTATTTTCAGTAACTTATTCGTGTTACATGAGCGTATGCCAAGAAATATTGATAACAGCTTTCCGCTTGCTGATTAATTCATGCATGCTATTGTTAACTATAATATGGATATAGAATTTTATTGATTCTGCTATTCAAGACGGGCAAAATTGATTTTAAAGAATAGAAAAATATTTAATAAGAAAAAAACTACACCAACTTAAATATAAGGTGATCAGACAATTCAGCTGCTATCTTTTAACGCCTTTTGCTATTTTGAGGCACAAAACTACCGAGTTCAATGTTTGCGTAGTGATATTTGTAGCTAATGTTTTTCATACTCGTTTTTTTTGCCTATAGTCTATTCACAGTTTCTTCACACTTTAAAAATCAAACCTTTGAAAAATCACCCCATGTATGACGTATTTGGTTGTTTCCTAAATACGTAATATATCACAAGCATTTTAAACTTCTGGTTAAATCTAACTTTTACTTATATTTTACCATGAATACGAATAGAAACAGAAAGAAAATAGGTGATTTGGTAATGCCTGGTAAAAAAAATTATTGTCATGGAAAGTATAATTAAAAGGAGCGCGCACAAATGGGGTGCGTTGTCCCTTTGTTGTAATTTTCTTCACACTCTAACGATGAGGTGGACCGATTTTTCGTCTTCGCATGTGCCTACCATTGACCAACCCCACACGAATACAACTGTCACATGATCAGCGGTGATGAACGTGTTTGCTTGCATCATAATTTTCGAAAGACAGGCTAATTTATATGGATAAAACAATTTTACCAATTTGAATTTAATTAAATTGCAATAAAAATACTTAGAGGAAGTATNGCTAATTTATATGGATAAAACAATTTTACCAATTTGAATTTAATTAAATTGCAATAAAAATACTTAGAGGAAGTATACAAACATCTCAAATCACTTGTTTACATAAACAGTGTTCCAACTTTAAATCCTATCTACGTCATTTATGATAGTCGTATTGGCATAAAAGGAGTTCAATGTTTTGAGCAGTTAGCGTGATCAATCTACCCCATATTCACTCTACGAATTTTCTAGACTTGGTTAAGGTGGCCGCCGAACAGTGTGCATATCTCCAGCAGAAAAAGTTTTATTAAAAAACCATCCAACGTGTCTGAGTGAGGTCTGCTTACGAATAGCCTTTAATAAACGTTACGTGTTTGTATACGTTTTTCAGTTCTTCCATTTCTCTCTAAAGCATGTTTTTATGATAGTGAAAATGACTCAAGCGGGTGTTTTCACGGTCGTTTTTAAGTATGAACATTCCGGTACAAAACATTAAAAAAGGAATAGGTGCTTGCATCAAACCTTTATTTTTACTATTACGTCATAAAATTGTAAGGTATCCGCTGGAAGTCTCATAGAGGCGCGTTATCGACGACAAGACTGCACGTCAGTTCAGTGCTTTGCTCGTAGAGGCGATGATACAGTTGATGCGAATCTCTCGGTCGCCTCTAGCGCTCCCACGCGTTTAATGCCTCAGCCGTGCAAAATTCCTTCAAACAGCCGGCCACTTTAAGCTTTGTTTGCGCGAGGCGGAGGAATAGCCTAAAAGTAAACTTCAGCAGGGCTTCAGTTAAACTGAAAATAATCACCGTGGGCTTGAGGTAGGGGGCACGGGACCCATTAGTTACGCCAGTGGTTCTTACCTCTCTTGGAGCGGCGAGGCACGAAGACGTCGGAGAGCCACGACCAGAGGCACATGATGTGGCTGGTGATGCACTCGCTGCTGGCGACGATCTTGCGCGCCCTCGTCGACGCTGGTCGCACTGTGGACAAGACGTCGTCAGCGGCGCAGTGTACACACGGTCCGTGTTGACAACGGCGTCGCCTCAAGGCGCTAACAAGCTCCCCTCCCCTTCTCCGACATCCCAGACTACTGGCTTGCTAGGGACCTCTGTTTCCAACCGCTCTCTGTTTACATACGCCTTCGCGATTAAACCAGCATTGAAAAATAATATTTTGAAAATAAACGCGTGTATTTCAACGCTGACACTGGAAGTGAGTTACTCGCAGTAAAGCTGGCGGTGAATTTGGAAAAGTAATTCCATGATTTAACGTGTACAGTATGGTCCCAGAATTCAGCTACCCTTATCGAAGTACGTCTGGTAATTATGACTTGCGGGGTAAGGGAAAACAATGGCCTGGAAGAAACTACCAAGTAGGTTTATCTACCAGATAGAGAGAGAGAGATAGTACTCCAGACTGGCCGTCTTTGCCGAATATTAATATGGAAAACTAAAAACGCATGTACTTCGAAGTAGACCGAGTAATAATGAGCAGACAATGCAGACTTGAACTCAACAAACCAAGACCTGGCAGTATAGTGTACAAGATGCGGATATACCACGACGGACTAATTAACCGCAATTTCAAACTAAGGCGGACGTTACTAACCGAAAGGAGGACAACACGACAGAATGATTAGAGCCGTATACACTCTGGGTCGTAATCTCAGAACCTACGGAGGCAAATATGTCGGCTCTCACTGCGTACCGAACGATCATTCGTAGACAAATGGACGATCGGAACAGCCCAGCACCGAGGTCAAACTTGCTACAATACCAATCCATTCAGAAGGGTCGCGCGACACAGTGGTTAGCGGGCTTGCCTTGTAGCCGAGACGGATTCGATCTCAGGGAAGGACAATGACGGAACGTCAAAGAAAAGACCATCCGCTAAACTGTGCACACCTGAAGTGATCCCTCCCGGGCGCCCGTCGCGCCTCTAAATTGCAATGACGAACAGCAGAAGTAGTGTCACGTGCGGCACGCGTGTCGAGGGTCGCCGACGCACAGAGCGGACACAACAGCGAACGACCCGTCCGCGCCGGACCACGCCTGCGCGCGCACTAACTGCACGGCGGGAAAAGTGCGAGCCGGCATGCCGCCACGCTTATATTTAGTTGTGGTGACCTCAGCGCGACCCCGAGCCGACACACAGCACGCTGCCCACACACATCACATTCCTACTCGCAAACCATCATCAACACGGCTGCATGGCCTGCTCCTGCCAGTTGTGAACGTCAGTTGAAAACGCGGGTTTCTCTAGCGTTACACTTACGAACGATACGAACAATATAGGCCCGCATCCCTGGCGTCTTAAGGATCGGCATCGCCCACTATGTCACATTCTTTAATATTTTGCGAAGTAAAAATAAAAAAAATAAAAAATGCTACTATAGACAAACCTTTAGTTGCCTTACTCTGCAGAACAAACACGAAATCCAAACTATCGATTTAAAATTTGGTCTCAAATAGCATAATATGAACTTTAAAATATCNTGCAGAACAAACACGAAATCCAAACTATCGATTTAAAATTTGGTCTCAAATAGCATAATATGAACTTTAAAATATCAATATTTCCTGCCTTTCAACAACTACCAAATAACCCATATTAAAAATCTAATTCAAAAATATTAAACCATTTGAAAATTGTAAATTTTATACAGTAATAAATTCTCAATAATTACACTGAAAATAAAATTATGACACGAAAATGAATAATTTCTGCAAAAGAGGTGAAGCCTAGCAACTGCATATTAGTGTGTTTGAAATACACATTTTCCAACAAAACTATTAGACATGCGTCCAGTGTACTGATTTATGAAAAGAATACACAATTCAGACGAGGCCTGTTGGGTGCTTTCAAGACGCCACGCATATTAGAAACACCGTTTCAGGGAAACAGACATAGTGAAAAACGGCTTGCTCAAAGTGCTGTATCTCAAAATATGCGCGTCAGATACAAGTTGCGAGTTTGTTCTCCACCGGGAATCGAGTCCGGTTCGTGGTCGGAGACGATTGGTCTGAACACTACACCGCAGCCACCTCAATGAATGAATGAATGAATGAATGAATGAATGAATGTGTGCGTTGTGGTTTCATGGGAGCCCCGCAATACAGGACATTGCCCAAGACCGCCTACGAGTAACTGGAGGAACGCAAGTCGACTTACGTTGTCAGTTGGCAAGACAAAGAACTGCACAAAACTAAAATATCACTCGCTACCTTCAAACGGTTAAATGAACGGTTAAATGAAAGTGAGTGAATATCCAAAATTGTCTCAGTTCCCTTATTAAAACGAGTTATTTTTTTTTTAAGAGGTGTGGATTACCAAAATAGTTGCAAATTCTGAAAATGAATCCCTAATGTTCTATTTTTCCTTCGGGTATAATATTTCACATGTTTGTTTAAGTAAACAAAATACTTTCAAGAAATTCGATTCGTTTTGAAGGAAAAAACTTTTTTTTTTTANTCACATGTTTGTTTAAGTAAACAAAATACTTTCAAGAAATTCGATTCGTTTTGAAGGAAAAAACTTTTTTTTTTTACTAGACTATTATTTGAACATAAGTCAAAGGCGCGGGAAGATATTGTCATCTGAATATGTCAATTTCTTTTTAACACCTTTTCTGCCTCAAGGCTAGATAATATCAAACATTTGTTTCCTTACAAGTGGCGCTATCTAGCTTCTGATATGGAAGCTCTGCGTTATCTCTGTCACTCTGTAGCCGCTAGAGTGCTCCAGTGTAAAGTAACAAGATACGGAATAACTGCAGCATCTTCAAGAACATAGGATGGTGATATGTTTCGATGCCAAGAACTGCGGGAGCGCTACGGGCGACGATGCTTCGTTGCAATATTCTGACCTGCCTGNGTGATATGTTTCGATGCCAAGAACTGCGGGAGCGCTACGGGCGACGATGCTTCGTTGCAATATTCTGACCTGCCTGCAACCTTCCCGTCGTCTACTCGCCTCAACTGCAACCCTAACATTTAATGACTTGCCAATAAAAAATAAACAAATACTGTGCGTCCCTATGCTACTGAATGTCGGAATTATCATAGCAGAAAATAAAGTGGAAACGTTAGTTTTAGCTTTTTTTTTAACATTAGAGACAGGTATAAAAACCGTACGCTAGCATTCGGACGTTAGATTTTCTTCAATGCTATCCTNCTCAACTGCAACCCTAACATTTAATGACTTGCCAATAAAAAATAAACAAATACTGTGCGTCCCTATGCTACTGAATGTCGGAATTATCATAGCAGAAAATAAAGTGGAAACGTTAGTTTTAGCTTTTTTTTTAACATTAGAGACAGGTATAAAAACCGTACGCTAGCATTCGGACGTTAGATTTTCTTCAATGCTATCCTTAACACGTGTGACGGAAATATTGAGCAGTGCTGAAGTGAAAATTGTTCAAGGAAGTTTTTTTTGTCATCTGGAATTACGGAAGTTGCAAACCTGTATCCCAGTATATGACCAAAGTCAGCAATGAGTAAAGATGTGATTAAGACTTTAATTGAAATGGCGATAGTAATTAAATATTGCGGTCAATAAGAATAATAAGAGTTAATAGGACGCTCAGACATGTAGATAACAGATTTTTGACTGTTTGTAGCATTGAGGATGAATATAGTGAATGAATTTAGTTCATTTGTTTTTATTAAGACCTCCATCCCTCACGAACTCGGATGCGCCCCTCAGGCGTCCCATGTAACAGTATTAAACCCATTGCCTTTATAGGGAATTTCGTGCTACATTCTAAGAACCACTGTTTTATTGGGACTCGAGTGACTTTAGTAATCCAACAGATATGCCCTTCACATGTGCCCAGACACTGACAGAACATTTTCCAGGAGCGAAAATGCTGTTGCGACCTATATATGCTCGTCCAAGAAAACCGGTCCATCCCAGCACTAATATCAACATTTCAAAACAAGGACCGTAATTTTTTTTCTCAATCCTGACGCAGGATTTACACTTGCAGTTATAAAAACGTACAATGAATTACTCTTCACAGATTATCGTTTTGTTCACCATCAAAGGTCTGTCAGGTTTCCAGGGTGATTATTCTAGCGCTACGACACTGACTGATCTGTAAGATACGAAAAGAACACCTAAGTAGGTTACAAAACAATCTGATGATAAGATATACTATATCCTCACTGTTTGCGTACATTTATCTTGATGTACTGTGTCACGTGTCGCGACAACGAGCGTGGAATGTTTGCACTGCTGACAACAGCAGAAAAAGTTACGGCAAGGCAATAATAACGTTAAAAAGAGCAGCAGTAAATTATGCTCAACAACGTTAACAGCTGGCACAGGTTTCTTATCTCCATTACTTTTTAACGGTCGCGCTTTTACCGAAAGCTTCAGATTGCCGAACACCGTCAGTGGGGAAAAGCAACGTGAGAGGATGGACTGTGAGTATATAGTCTATTCGCGGTTTCTTCACACTTTTCGAATCAAACCTTTGATGTCGAGTATCACAAGCGTTTTATACTCTTGTTATCATAAAAGTACCTTATTTTTGGTTACATTGAACTTTTGCTTTTTTGTTATCTTATATATTTCATTTATTTCTTGACTATGTTAAGCTTTCAGGCTCTCAAGATCTTGATGGTAAGAGCTCTCTACTCCACTCACTTAAGCTTTGCTTGCATGTGACGAAGGAATATCCTGGAAGTAGAACTTAAGCAGGTCTTCAGGAAGGTGTGAAGTAACCGTGAATAGACTATACAGCTACACTCGCACGACTCCCACCACAGCTGAGCAAACCACTTCACGACGCGAGCACGCCTACCGCATCCACGCACAACGTGTCGGGCCAATCTGTGTTGTGAAGACTAAGATGTCAGAGAGGCGCAGGTCAAAGTTTCACTTCAAGAATGAGGGTGTACGACGATTTCGGATTTACTTATAATCAACCAGAATGTCAAGCTCTTTATAATCGATGCGGGAGGCTGTGAAACGAACGCTCTACGGTTAATGACGTTAACAACAAGCGGTAAGGGTGGAGTCTCCCCACTCCCGCCCACATAAATTTGAGAAAGGACGCCAGGGTAATCTAAAATGGAGAATTAACGGCCGGCCAAACTTTCGTGTTCATAGTGATGCATTGTATACGATCTGTCGTGCTACGCCCCTCAGCGTACCCAACTAAATACGCGACTTATATCTTAACTTCTAAATTAGGAGAAGAGTGGGGAGATTTGGGCGGCTCTTAACATCGAGGTCTTGAAAGTCGATGAGGGTGAAATGAGGTGAGCACGGAGCAGCGTAGGAATTGCGGGGGAAACTGGAGATCCCCGAGAAAACCTACTGACCAGTGGCATCGTCCGGCACGATTCTCACATGCGAAAATCCCGGAGCGACCCCGCCGGGAATCGTACCCGGTTCGCCTAGGTAGGAGGTAGTCTGACCACTATACAACCGCGGCCCCCTAGACCAAGAGATAAGCTGTGCCCTCATAGCCGTGACCAAGCGGTAGTCTGGAAATCCAAAGGGTCAGCCATTAGGAAATTGTTTAAACACACTTATATTCTCCCATGTGGTTAACAGTGTCAAAACACGTGATGAACAGAGTGAGACTTTCTACATTTTTCGTTTTATTTGTTAGTTTTATTGTACAGCAAATTAATATTCCTCTGCTGCCGTTGGTCCGAGAATATGTTAAATGAAGGCACTGGCTTCTGGGTGCTAATCGTTAGAACACTGGCCAACTCTGACCACATCTGTGTGTATCCTACCGCTTCAACCCCCCNCTTCTCACTTTACCACATCAAGATGCAGCTGTTGTTTCGCCACGCAAATAGTGGCAGTCCACACTGCTCCCTTTCCTGAGTATCGATTCCTACATGAATAGACGGGGGCTTACGGTGACCAAGAAATGTCTGGTCACCGCTGTCAAGACTTTCTGGCATAACGGACTTTCGAAACTCGTTCTTTCTTGTGAGCTTCTTCTTGCATGTGGCGGAGTGAATAATCCAGAGTGGAAAGGCGCGGCGATCCGCGGACCCCGACCTTGAGAGACGAGGTCGGCAATTGCGCAGCGCCGATGAACCCGTTATCGCGTCGGAGCGTGGCAGCGAGATAACAGGCGACCACAGCTGCAGAAACGTTTCAGCGGAGAAGACGGGCAGGCTGGCGCGNCCCCCCCCCCCTCCCCCTTCTCACTTTACCACATCAAGATGCAGCTGTTGTTTCGCCACGCAAATAGTGGCAGTCCACACTGCTCCCTTTCCTGAGTATCGATTCCTACATGAATAGACGGGGGCTTACGGTGACCAAGAAATGTCTGGTCACCGCTGTCAAGACTTTCTGGCATAACGGACTTTCGAAACTCGTTCTTTCTTGTGAGCTTCTTCTTGCATGTGGCGGAGTGAATAATCCAGAGTGGAAAGGCGCGGCGATCCGCGGACCCCGACCTTGAGAGACGAGGTCGGCAATTGCGCAGCGCCGATGAACCCGTTATCGCGTCGGAGCGTGGCAGCGAGATAACAGGCGACCACAGCTGCAGAAACGTTTCAGCGGAGAAGACGGGCAGGCTGGCGCGGTCTCGTCTGCGAGGCAAACAGCGCGCAGCGAGGTGACTGGTTCCCCCGGGTGCTTTCGCGTTGAGCCCTGTTACACAGGGCTGCTGTCCTCACTTACATTACCCGCTCACGATCTCACGGCGGCTGGTTCTGCACACTCACCTGTTCTCTCGTGGACAACTAAGGCTCGTCTTAGCCCCTCCAGCAGAAATTCTTCGTTTTCACGTCATAATTTCGAATTCATAGTAATTACCGACAATGTGCGATTTAAGAAAATTTAAATTCTACTATTTCTTTGATATTTTTGTGCGTAACTTTAACTGTGTTTTATCTGCTTGTTGTAAAAAGTCGAGAACAAATTTATATTTTATCAATAAGTTCTCGTCTTTTTGCAAGCATGAAATAACTCACAGCGAAAATTGGATACAAACGTATAAAGTAGCTATTAAATTGTAAATTGTCTATAATCAAACATTTGCAATAATACTTCTGAAACTAGAATTATGACACGAAAACGTTGAATTTCTGCAAGAGGGGTGAAGCCAAGCCTTAATGCTAACCTTGTTCCGCCATATTGGATTCTTGGTTTTTCTTGCTTGTTTATATTTTTTAAAAAGAAAATTTCGAAAGTACCCATATACTTAACTGGCTATTCATCTTACACAGCAATACAGACACAAAGCCTGAACTACGAGCTCGTATTTACGTCACTATATTTATTTTGCCTAATTTTTAAAGAATAGATATCGTGACATAATTTCCACTTGTTATGTTTCATCTCAACGGAGAATAATTAGAAGGCAAGCGGCTACGACACAGCATCCCTGTTCCGATTTACCTCAAGAAGCCTGCTGAATGAACCTCAAGTCACGAACTTCACACCGCACACTACTCGTGACTAACACAATTTCTCGTTGTATGCACTAACATGAAGAACAAAACGTTTCACTCCGATATCGACAGCGTACTAATGCGAACATAAAACAGCGTTATGGCGAGAACGTATGTTTATGGCGTGGATTATTTTAGGGTAAACGAACAGACACATCNCGAACATAAAACAGCGTTATGGCGAGAACGTATGTTTATGGCGTGGATTATTTTAGGGTAAACGAACAGACACATCGCTGGTCTGCACTGACGGCACACTTCACTCGTAACCCCAATGGTGCCCGTCTTCCCTGGAATGAAAACACCGCGTGGATGGAACCCCGTAGTGCAGACGGACGGCATGCAGTGGCGGGGAAAACCCACCGGTCAGGTTTTCCAGACTTAGAGATCCGGTTCGTACCGGACGAGTAACGTAAGGTGGCGTTCACCGGATGTAAGAAAGCTAGCAATGTGCCACGCGATCAAAAAGATTACGATCATGCGTGAAGCAGCGCTCGAAACCTGCATGTTCGACGGCCGATCCAAATGTGTCTACACGGGATTATGTAAGTGTATACTCGGCTCATGAGCTCGTGTCTCAATCAGCTACTGTCATTCCCGGTGCCAGTGTTTGCTTCCCTTTTCATGGAACTAGCTGTCGCTCAATTGTTAAGTGGCAAGTTATGTCGTAAGACGGAAAAAAAAGAAACGTAGACTGTAGGTAAATAAGAAAGTGTATCAGCATTCGCAGTGAGAAAGGAGTCTCTAAAAAGTAATTAGGGTGATGGAAATTGAAGATCCTTGTATGTCCCAGTGGACCGGCCCACCTTCGTAACAATCAACAAATTTCATTAGTGTATCATCGATCCACCGTCGAGCCATTATTTCATAAATGCCACAAAACTGCACTCGCAAACAGCACGGAACGGCACTTCACAACGTGCACGGAGCACTAAATATCAAACACCGCCAGACCCTGGATTACCATACAAAACATCCGATCCGCGGCGAGCACTACGCACGATCGGCACTCCACGTGTGCTGATGGACGTGTTCGGCCATGCGTGCTCGGCCACTCGAACACATTCTTGCATCGTGTAAACGACAAGTCGCCGTCACGATGGGCTGGCGTGCTAGTCACACCACCGCACATTCCCTCGCCGCTGCAAACAGCGGATGGCTCCAGTGAAGCGCACCTACCGAGGTAGCGCATTAGCAACACGCTGGACCCGCCTTCGGGAGGAGGCACGTCCAATTCCCGGTTTCCATTTTCCGTGGTGGTCTGAAATCGCTTCAGGCGAATGCCGAGACAGTTCCTTACTACAGGGCATGGTCGCTCCTTATCCAGTCCTGATTGACCGACTAGTTCCGTC
Organism: Clitarchus hookeri; assembly: GCA_002778355.1. Lineage (NCBI taxonomy): Eukaryota > Metazoa > Arthropoda > Insecta > Phasmatodea > Phasmatidae > Clitarchus > Clitarchus hookeri. Next base: position 361,160 of record NQII01001563.1, read on the forward strand.
TCTAATGACGTCGCTGGAGGCGATGAATGCAACACAGCGAGTGCCTGTATCTCTTGTAAATCTCCCTCACAAAGCGCTTGCACCCCCAAAGGTAGTTCACGTTTTCAACTGGAACCTATTTACTTCGCGTGTTAACACTTCTCAGTGCTCACATCGAATAACAAAACGTAATAACTGACTCCTCACGCGCCTGATTCGTACGATACCAATAGTCGGGACCGCATTACACTAAAGCCATCGTAAACATTTTACTTGTGTTTTCAACCACAGAACACAAGCGGATGAAAAGACCAAATTAACTAAGCGAATACCTCTCCATTTTTTTTTAAGTAGAATTAAAAATCAAAAAACTTTCACAATAAAATTTGTAACAACAATTTAGGATGAAAAAATAAATTGTATCAGGATAACGGGAAAGGCTGCGATAACACAACAACAAAAGGCGTGGAATTATTTTAGATGGAGTCCACAGCAGTATCAACAGAGGTACCCCTGCTATGGGAGGTCCGCCAGTTGATAACGGACCACGACCATGACTAGAGCCAGCGAGAGTGTGTGTGTGTGTGTGTGTGANTTGTGTTTTCAACCACAGAACACAAGCGGATGAAAAGACCAAATTAACTAAGCGAATACCTCTCCATTTTTTTTTTAAGTAGAATTAAAAATCGAAAAACTTTCACAATAAAATTTGTAACCACAATTTAGGATGAAAAAATAAATTGTATCAGGATAACGGGAAAGGCTGCGATAACACAACAACAAAAGGCGTGGAATTATTTTAGATGGAGTCCACAGCAGTATCAACAGAGGTACCCCTGTTATGGGAGGTCCGCCAGTTGATAACGGACCACGACCATGACTAGAGCCAGCGAGTGTGTGTGTGTGTGTGTGTGTGAGAGAGAGAGAGAGAGAGAGAGAGAGAGAGAGTCAACAACTCGCGCGCCTGGACCACAGGAAGGCAAACCGCTGACCTTGAGCGCAGCACCACGGAACAGGTAAGCGACACGGAAGGCACATTCATTTCCGACTGCCTGCGCGTTGCAGTGAAACCGGCCTTTCGACCAGATGACTCCCGATATGCTGAATCCAGCAGGTTCTCATCAGGGCGTTGAGAGGATAAAACAAACTAAAACACTAAGTTCTGATTTACAATTATTCAACGTGCACAGATATTATACACTATGACCGTGTTATTAGCAAACACAACTTACAAGAAGTATTTTTTGCAGTCCTCGTCTGGTTAAAAAAAATATCATACCAATTTTCCGAAATTTAATTAACTATACAATAGCTCGTGCTCGGTCGTTGGGGACAGGGTCGTCGTCTCACTGGGTGTCGGCGTACAGAGAGCGGTCTCCCAGAGGCATCCCAGCAGCAGTCTTTAAGCGGCCTTTCCACTGGTCCATGTTTGTGCGAGCAAGATGATGTCACGTGCCCGTGGGAACTCAGAGACGATATGTGGACATATGTTTCCTACGTGGACGCCTGTTTCCTATGTTCGTCCCCTTTCACTCCGAGCAACGGTTGCCGGGTTGGCCTCTTTGACCTCGCTCAGGGGCGAGGATGATCGCCTAAAGACGGATCGCTCCGAACCAGTGGCGTGTGGTTAACTGTTGCAAAGTAAACTGGCGTTAACTGTGTGCTATATCTTGTTGCTTACTAGTTTACACTTCTACCACTAAAACGTAGTTCGGCAGCTGACGTCACAGGACGTGCGTAATGGGCCCCTTGCTGCTCGCTCGTGAGTGGTCGGAGTGCATTCAGTTTCCCTGGGCTGCACGGTGGCTACTGGCTCCTGCTGCGTGCACCGAGAATGTACAGCAGTGAGCAAGCACCAGCTTACCTCGCAACAGTTCACACACGCCACTGCCTAGAACATACTTGACACACTCCCCGGCAAGGGTTCTCCACAGTCCACTGTTTAACAGACACGACGTCGTGCTCGTGAAACACGGCGCAGTGGAAAGGCGGCCTGAGGGAGGACGGACTGACAAGAGTACCTGGCGGGTTGGGCGACCACCGCGGCGGAGGGAACACGACACTCGCGACAGCGGCAGCAGCTACACACACACACGGCCCACGGCGGCGGACTAACCAGCCGCTCTCGTTATCGGCCGGCGGCGATGGTGGACTGCTANGCTCCCCCAGCTGTCCAATGGGCGAGCCGCGACACCGCACGCACGCGCGCCACCGACAATGCGTGCGGAATGCCGCTCCGGTAAAAATACACGCAGCCGGGCAGAAATACCTTCCGGCGCCTCCCCGCGCCCGCGCGAAGGCATGGCGAGACTGTCGCGTGTCACGAACCCCGGCCGCACGCCGCGACGCAACGGCAGGCGCAGCGCTGTATCTCAGCACTGCGCTTCTGCTGAACTTATGACTTGGCGGAGATTCTAAAAATTGTAAACAAATATAACAATTTTAATATAAGATAACGGTTTTTATTTTTTTGTGAAGAACATTTTTTTACTTGAATATTTTATTGATTTTAAAGGTAGATTACCGTTTTATTTTAATTTGTTGTGAAGTCAAAATTGTAAAAGTTATTGGAAATACGAGTTTTAATGTTTTGAAAAGTTTAAACGTTGCCTTGGCAGTGTGGATTTTATCAATTATATACAAAAGGACACTATATTTTACTAACATTGAGAATACTGCGATAAGAAAAGATAGTAGCAAAGGAGGAAACCCAGAGAGCCTCATGGCTAAGAGGGTTACGTGTATTATTATTATTATTTNAGAAAAGATAGTAGCAAAGGAGGAAACCCAGAGAGCCTCATGGCTAAGAGGGTTACGTGTATTATTATTATTATTTTTATGAACTGTTGACTTATGTTGTTCAAGTTAAACTGCACTTATGGAAGCACTGCTCAATATCTACTTGTAAGCACATAGTGCATCATTTTCATAGGCCTCGTCACATTATTCATGCGTCAGTCAAGGGAAAATGTGATATTATTTGAAAAGTAAATATNATCATTTTCATAGGCCTCGTCACATTATTCATGCGTCAGTCAAGGGAAAATGTGATATTATTTGAAAAGTAAATATTTTACTAATTTTCTAATCCTATCACTTATACGTATTAAAAAAAACGAAGGAAGAATAAATAATTTTGGTATTGGCAAATGTTGACCGAAGTTTTTAGTTCAACGCTAAGACATGGAACTTCTTTCCCTCCGTCGTTACCAACTTCATTGGGCGCATGTCACTAGTGTGCCTGTTAAAATACACGTAAGTAGGGGCAGTGACAATTTTCAAAGGTTGATTTCAAAAATGCTCACATTACCATGGTAAGCGTGTAGCGTATTTACCCGGGTGGTTGTTCGTTTGTTTTCTGCTACGCAATTGTCGAATAATGATTTTTTTTTCGTGGTATCCATAAACAAATTTCATAATGGAAAATAATAAAAATAATATTCGCAAAGCAATAATACGTACCCACACACAATTAGCCACACTTCAAGGTCAGTCTTCATTCTGTACCGAATGAATGCCTCGTATCAAATAACACTGTACGTAATTCCATCAATAGCAAGATATTTACTCTTTCTAAAGCCATTTTGACACTTCAAGAAGTATCTGTCGTCTGCTTGCACAAGTAGTTTTACATCTCATTCCACGCCAAATGCTACTTCAGTTTCCCAGTGCTGTGGGTTTTTTTTTTANCTTGCACAAGTAGTTTTACATCTCATTCCACGCCAAATGCTACTTCAGTTTCCCAGTGCTGTGGGTTTTTTTTTTACAGTCCTCGCCTACTGGAACAAGATCTTGCTAAACATCACTGCATGAAACTAAGTAAGGAAGGTCCTGCGATCGGCGAGTTCAGAACCCACATNAACAAGATCTTGCTAAACATCACTGCATGAAACTAAGTAAGGAAGGTCCTGCGATCGGCGAGTTCAGAACCCACATCAGACAGGTGTCAGGACAGAGGCATTTCTCCTACTGCTGGTTATCACATGAACACGCGCGGTTAAGTAATACGTTGGTTGTCTTGGCTTCCGGGCTGGAGCCCCGTCTTGTTGATTGGAGAAACCGCAATACGCGGCTCCAGCCCGGAAGTCAAGTCAACCAGCCTGACAGTGGCCGCGAAAGCCTGCAGTCTTCCAAAACGTTCTTCACTTATCACAACAACATTTTTACTTCCGCCAGGTCTTTGTCGCGTACAACAAGTGAACCAATGCAACTTATAACGTGTTTTAGACGTGAACAATAATATGTAAACTCACGCTTGCGTTTGTTGCCCGTTCTTCGAACTCTAAATGTTGCAAAGAAAGTGTGTTAAAATATCGGCGTTTGCCGTCGTTTGAAATCGTCCGTATCACAAGGAATATTTTCCTACTTGCTTGCGTGATTCAGTTCAGCGCTGTAAGCAAACCCGACAGTTATCAGCAGGGATCCAGCAGTCGAATGTATTACTAAGTTAGATGAGCTGAGTTGAGAGATTTTGGCGGCTATTAACANATCAGCAGGGATCCAGCAGTCGAATGTATTACTAAGTTAGATGAGCTGAGTTGAGAGATTTTGGCGGCTATTAACAACGAGGTCTTGAGAGCCGTTGAGGGCGAAATGAAGTGAGAATGGAGCAGCGCCGGAATGTAAGGGTGGGGGAAACNAACGAGGTCTTGAGAGCCGTTGAGGGCGAAATGAAGTGAGAATGGAGCAGCGCCGGAATGTAAGGGTGGGGGAAACGGGAGATCGCAAGAAACCCCGTCGACCAGCGGCATCGTCTGACACGATTCCTACTTGCTAAAATCGAGAGTGACCCTGCCGGGATTGAACCCGAACCGAGTCCATCGCCGATTGCTTCCACGCTCCTGCTTCTCTGAGCAACTTGCCCCGTCTCTAATGACCTCGCTGTCGACGAGACGCTAAGCCCTACCTACCATGTCAAATTTTAACAGTTTCAAAGTTTTGGGAAGCAAAACTAAACCCAAGTATATCTTATTTACAAACGTGTTTATTCAAGACAAACTGAAGGTGCCAAGACATTAAGAATGAAAACGTGATTTATTTGAAAATGAATAAAGCTACGTCAACAATTCCACAAAACTGTATAAAGCAAGAGCAGTGTTCATAACCGTGTTTTATTTGGATGAATACGGAGATCTTTTCTGTTTTCATTAGAGAAATCATTTATGTAATAAACGGCTGCGTGGAGTGTAGCTGTGTTAATATAATTGGGCACAACCGTGGCGTCACATGGTGAAGGCAGGAGGTACATGCAGCCACTGTGCTGGCTCCTCATCACTGCCACCAAGGCGAACCAGATTCGATTCNTATGTAATAAACGGCTGCGTGGAGTGTAGCTGTGTTAATATAATTGGGCACAACCGTGGCGTCACATGGTGAAGGCAGGAGGTACATGCAGCCACTGTGCTGGCTCCTCATCACTGCCACCAAGGCGAACCAGATTCGATTCCCTGCGGGGTAACTCCCGGATTTTCGCACGCGGGAATCGTTCCGGACGATGCCGCTAGTCGGCGGCATTTCTCATGGATCTCCCGTTTCCCCCGCCCTTACATTCCAGTGCTGCTCCATTTCCACCTCGTTCCACCCCCATCGGCTCTCAAAAGCCGCTAAAATCTCTCCACTCCTCATCGCCGCGATATGGGCCTCCATCAGTCTGATCACAGCAAGGACATTTTCTGCAGGCTGCGGAACTGACTAACGGCGATAACCTGCAGGTTTTCTAGCGGTGGTCTCGTTTCCGCCCGCCACTGCTCTTCGTCGTGGTTTTATTCAAATTAAGAACCACGTGCCGTTGCCCACTTGCCCTCGATCCCTTCGTCTGTAATGGCCCCTTGTTTCCTTCCACCTCGATTTACGTTCTGTATAATTTTGCTCTACGCGAGTTTAATTTATCTTTGTGAAAGCAGCAAGTGTTTTCCGCGACCGTGAAATTTTTTCCGCACCGATAACTCAATAACTTCAAACAGCAGAGCACCGAAAACCAACCAAGGGTTCGAGAAAGGACGCATGCCACGTCTCTTTGGTTGAAGTGGACATTCTACGGTGCTGTATATTTAGACAGCAGAAAAATTGCGTCACGATCTTGATACACTCTAGGGTACGAAACCAGGCAAGGGCCGTTTGTTGATGTATTTTGACACGGCCCATATCGCCACTTAGTGCGTCTATCTCGTGCAGTGCTAGTGGCCAAGGGTGATCATTGTCGTAGGCGCCTACGTGCTGTAGGGAGGAGTCATTAGTTGAAGTGAAAATTTGCAAGTTTTTCCGCTTTCCGGCAGGGTCATCATTAATAACGAGAAAGTAAGTGCTGATCTGAGACCGCCTGCCTTACCCGATAGGCACACACACCTGCCACCGCTCCGGCGAGGCCCGAAGAATGGATGAGGCGAAACACGAGATGTCGGCGGAGTGGCTGTCAAATGAAGATGTAAGAGGAAAACGGGAGTACCCAGATAAAACCCCCAAAGCACGTCATTTCCCGCCACATCCCTATAAAAAATCTTCTTCGGGAAATATCTCACCCGGCGGGGCCCGGGATCGAATTGAGGACCCCTTCAGTAGGACGCCAGTGGCCAGTCACTGGGACAATCGGAGGTCCTTGGGAAGAGTGATACCGTAACAATAATTATTTCTTTGTATTTATCGAAGTTTGGACATTGTTACTGAACTGTAAAAACATTAAGTGTGAGGGGCTGGAAATTTTAGGCGTAATCTGACACATGCCGCTTGAACAGCGATGCAGTATGTCTGAAGTACGGTTTTTTATCAAACTATTTGACAATAAGTTTACCTACAAAAAGAAAACATACCCCAGACAAGTGCGGAATGGTAATTTCAAGATATCACGCATGCTGCAAATGTTTTCTTTGGAGGAACCCTCCTACATAGTTAAAAACTGCTTTTGAAACACACTACCTGGACACGAGCGAAACTACGAAAGAAGTCTGCATCCACTGAAACTTGCAACATACATTCCACCAATACAGTGATAGGGTCACCGCTGAAAGTCCCACAGGTACACATAACACGACGAAAAATACAACATGCCGCACCTGATCCGCGTGTCAGTGTAGCCCTTATCGTTATCTTGCTTCCAAACTTGCAACGCGAAAATAGCTCCAGGTAGGCGACTGGCATGACGGGAACCTTCTCCGACATATTGTATTCTTAGTTTTTCTAGTTTGTTTACGTATGTTTTACAAACACAACTCTGAAAGTACACCAATACCCCACAAGCTATTAATATTGCACAGCAGTACAGGCATAACGACTGACTACGTACTGATAATTACGCCACAATATTAATAATGCCAAAATTTTACAAAACCTATATTGTGACGTAAAGACGAGGTCGTAGTTCAGTCGTTATGCCTGCACTGCTGTGTATTGTCAACGGCTTGTTCGGTACAAGGGTGCTCTCGGAATTTTTTTTTCTAAAAACATAAACAAGCTCGAAAAATCAAGAATCTAATATGGCGGAGGAAAGTTCCTCTTAAGGTAGAAGTAGAGTGACTTCCAATTGAGGGGACGCGGCGGTGCAGTGGTTCAACTACTCACATCCCACATAGGCGAACTGGGTTCGATTCCTGGCGGCGTCGCCTCCGGATTTTCGCATGTGGGAATCGTGCCGGGCGATACCGCTGGTCGGCGGGTTTTTTCAGTGATCCCCCCCCNTTTTTATATTCCGGCGCTGCCCCATGCTCACCTCGCTTCACCCTCATCGGCTCTCAAGACCTCGATGTTAAGAGCCGCCCAAATCACTCCACTCACTAACTTGCTTCCAATTGAGAACTGCATTCGAGTGTCCAATATGCGGAACTCGTTTCAAAGTAATACTCACTGTACAAAAATTGTCAGAAAAGTAATATTTATATTCCATATAAAAGGAAAATGCATTTATTTTGTAACGCTGTAAAATATCTGGCTAAAATTTACTTATTTTAATTTTTTTTAATATTAATTAATAAGAGGAAATTTTTTGATCAAATTTAAGCGTATTTTTATTTTAGAAGCTTTACAAAGTACATCTTGCAAGAAAACCTTTAAATAGTGCAATNGATCAAATTTAAGCGTATTTTTATTTTAGAAGCTTTACAAAGTACATCTTGCAAGAAAACCTTTAAATAGTGCAATAATAACAGTTACTATGGCTGCTTGAAAAAATATTGGTGTTAATGTTAAACCATATTTTTATGCAGATTCATTTCAGTTACAGAAATGATAACTTACGTGGCCGAAATGGACGTGCATAAGATCAATTATTAAAAATATTTGCTAACACATTCCTAATTTTTTTTGCATACAACTAGAACAATTGTTAAGATGTTTTTTTATGAAGGTTTTCTTGCAAAATGTGCTATCTGAAGTATCCAAGNATCAAATTTAAGCGTATTTTTATTTTAGAAGCTTTACAAAGTACATCTTGCAAGAAAACCTTTAAATAGTGCAATCATAACAGTTACTATGGCTGCTTGAAAAAATATTGGTGTTAATGTTAAACCATATTTTTATGCAGATTCATTTCAGTTACAGAAATGATAACTTACGTGGCCGAAATGGACGTGCATAAGATCAATTATTAAAAATATTTGCTAACACATTCCTAATTTTTTTTACATACAACTAGAACAATTGTTAAGATGTTTTTTTATGAAGGTTTTCTTGCAAAATGTGCTATCTGAAGTATCCAAGNCATACAACTAGAACAATTGTTAAGATGTTTTTTTATGAAGGTTTTCTTGCAAAATGTGCTATCTGAAGTATCCAAGAATTGAAATATGCTTGAATTTTCTTAAATAGTGTTATTAAATACTTTTCCTATGCATTTAAATAAGTAAATTCTAGCAAAATAGTTAACAGTATCACAAAATATATGCATACTTAACTAATATGCGACNTGCATTTAAATAAGTAAATTCTAGCAAAATAGTTAACAGTATCACAAAATATATGCATACTTAACTAATATGCGACCAAAATTGTACTTTTCTGACAATTCTGGTGGTGCATGCAGGCATACTACTACGATGTACAGTCGAGAGGAAGCCTGTNAAAATTGTACTTTTCTGACAATTCTGGTGGTGCATGCAGGCATACTACTACGATGTACAGTCGAGAGGAAGCCTGTCTCCTTCTATCCATCCAACGCAACAACTTCGTTTCAGTATAGGCAGCTGTGTGACGGGATGCCGCACCAGGAATGTCCGGTCGCGGCAATGTCGGACCGCACAACACGGCCGGCTGGGTCGGGCCGGTGCGGTCTGCGGACGCAATTACCTCGACTGTCTGCTGATTTCCCAGTCGGAGTACAACCTATTACACCTGCTGCTTCAATACACTCGAGGCCGGCCTCGGCGAAGCCGCGAGACCGCGCGCGAACCCACACACACGGGGGAAATATGCGCCGGGCACGGCCGAGTCAATTATTCAGTACCCCGTCACAACACCGCCTGCGAACAATCAAATACAGGAGAACACTGCACAAATCGCAAATACGTGTATACATGCTCGACTTGTAAAATTAATATTTAGCTGTGTGCTGTTTAATCTCTACACGCACAGAACTGCAGTCAAAAGCCGGACTGTTCATTTAGTTAAACCTACTAACAGCGTCTACCCTTGCAACTATAAAAAAACGTAATTTATAAACTGTCATTTTGGTGCATTGTTTGGATTTATCTCCATCAAGGATGGACCCCCCCCCCNGAGATAGCAGGTGCCGCACCTGTTTAGGCAAGGCTTGCGGATGGGACAATATGCTTTACGTAGCTTGTGTAACTTTTATGTAAAGTTCGCCGCTGGATATATCGAAGGATGTTTGCATCTCATTTTTTTTTTTTACAAATCTGCATGTCTGCATCAACGAAATTAAATGTGTGTAACCTTCGGCCGCCCTGGTACTGTTTGTCTACTCCTGTCAGCGACTTAAAATTCCACTCCAGACGACAGGACTTGAATAGCATGTTATGAGAGGTGGCTCCAGAGTTAAGTTACTGGAAGGAAAGTTTTATAAATTGATCTGACGATCCGCGAGCTAATTTACTCCATTGCATTTTTAACTATACGTAAAATAATGAATATGCCGAATCAAAAATTACTTTGGAAATTAACGAACGCAGAACTTTGTAAGTAACAGAACAGAAAAAAAAGAGAAAATTAGTTACTATGGGAATGATTCTGTGTTTTAAAAAGCTGTCAAATTAGAATTTTCCCAATTTGTAAATTATTCCCAGGAAAAAATATTGTACGTTCCGTTTATTTATCTACTTTTAAAATTTTTATGTGTGTTGGTTTGCTTGTTTGTAGTTTACAGTCCAGAGCGTTTTTATGCATATTATTTAATTTCTCTACGTTGGTTAGTTTTATTTACACGTGTAATCTGAAATAAATTAAATTACATTTTGGTGCGCAACAAGGCTGCGCAAAAATTAAGCAGCTACAAAGTTATCTGCTTGATGAACACAGTATTATAAGGAGTTTCTGAGATGAAACCAGAAATTAAAATAAACATTACATTACTGTGTGGCCTGTCAACGCCTTTAAACAGTCCAATGTCTACGTACACCTAACTACAAATTTGTTGTTTCACTGCAGCCCAATAGTCCTACACCCGAAGATTGCCCAAATACAGCGCATCAGAATATTTCACGACACGAAAGGAAGACGAAGGTAACCGTAGCGAGAGCAAACGATAGATTAACTAAGAAGGGCATTTCAAACGGACAACCGCGTCTGACATTTGCCCCAAACAGTGAGCACAGCTTCAGAAAAAATGTGAGCACATTTTCAGTAAAAATGTTTTTTACTCCACGCTTTTTAAAATTTCTGAATGAAGCATGCTTGGGAATAGCACTTTTTCGTAATGCACTGCAAAAAATCATATGAGTGCTCGAGATCTTGTAAACGTTGCAGTTACGGACAAAGATTTTTTTCATATAATGATTGGAAAAACGATTAATTAAACGCTAACCACCGACACTAGCACTAATAAAGCAATATAATGCGTGACGTTGAAACTGAAGAGGCAAAACAGCGCAAGCTTGCCCTGAGTTGCTCTAGCCGGAGAGCTGGACCATCACCGCCTGGAGCTCACCACAGCACATTCCGGTGCGGCTTTCCTCAATAACTCATCCTCATCTGGAGAGAGATCCTCTGCAGATCTTCTCCGAGGGATATTCACGCCAGCCGAAATTTACCACTCCCGTAGTCTGCCGGTGATGGCTTCGCTGAATAATTTGCATTTCCCTCGGCAACTTCCCCAGCAGCATCCCTATTGTTTGGGNGCCACCCCCAGGCTCGCCACCTCAACCAATCACTTATTCCCCTCGCTCCCAACCCCTCGCGTCTCCCTACAAATACTTTGTCCGGGACTTGGCGAGGGTGGCTACCATGATCACCTCTGGGACTCGAGCCACACTCACAAACTCACAACCACACCTACAGCTCTCCCGCTACTCTTCAGTCAACGTTCACTGGACATTCTCAAGGTCCTTCTTTATCTACAAGCTCCACAAAAGGAAATACGCGAATTATTATTTTTTCCACAGTGTATAATATCCTTTATTTTCAACTAGTATGTTNAGCTCCACAAAAGGAAATACGCGAATTATTATTTTTTCCACAGTGTATAATATCCTTTATTTTCAACTAGTATGTATTTTTTTCGCAGTGTACAAAACAATGATATGTTTTTTCTCCCTTAATATATTTAAATAATTATCTAATTCATGTACCTAAAACAGTATTATCATACAATATACAGGTTGTGGCGGAATTCGGACAACAAACTTCGTGACGTTATGACTCCTTGTGCAAAATTAAGTGCGAAATGTATNAGCTCCACAAAAGGAAATACGCGAATTATTATTTTTTCCACAGTGTATAATATCCTTTATTTTCAACTAGTATGTTTTTTTTTCGCAGTGTACAAAACAATGATATGGTTTTTCTCCCTTAATATATTTAAATAATTATCTAATTCATGTAACTAAAACAGTATTATCATACAATAGACAGGTTGTGGCGGAATTCGGACAACAAACTTCGTGACGTTATGACTCCTTGTGCAAAATTAAGTGCGAAATGTATNACAGGTTGTGGCGGAATTCGGACAACAAACTTCGTGACGTTATGACTCCTTGTGCAAAATTAAGTGCGAAATGTATGGGTCACTTTCTTCTTAAAATGCATGTTGATAGAGACTTGAGATCTTGAAAATTGAGTTTACAAACTGAATTTTGGCGAAATATCGGAAACGAAGTGAAATTAAACTTAACTTCTCCGGGCATTGTTTTGTGTTAACGGAATATTCAACCTAAGAGCAAACTCTCACTAATACCTACCACCGTAATGAAAATAACAAGGGTGGCCATCCTCTTATTGCGTACAACTTTTTTACCGTCAGGAACTATGAACGTTGGATGTTCGTTTTCTGAGCCTGTGAAACAAAAATGGCAGTTGCGATTGCCCAAGACCCACCGTTTTCATGTGAAACGCATACAAAACTTACGGCGGCAGTGATACAGTACCAGACACGTAGGAAATACCCAGCAGTTCCTGCGGGACATCACACACCGATTGTCGCCAGAAACAAACACGCAGCTTCAGTACTTTTAGCTTATTAATGCGCGGTACATGTTGTTTACAGTAAGTTTTAAAATTTCTTCCACTATCGTATGTACAGAGGGGCCCAGAAGCACAACATATACGCATTACGTTAGTAATGTATACGTTCTAGGCACTGTATCGCTGCAGCCGAAGTTTCGGGCGCGTTTTACACGAGAACGGTCGGTCCCGGCCAGTTGCAACAAGAGGACCATTTTTGTTCATTAGATCATACTGCTTAGAATACCAACGTCAGACGTTCACAATTCCTTACGGAAAAAAAGGCATATGCAATGAAATGGTAGCCGCTCCTGTTATTTTCATTACGGTGGGACGTATCAATGAGAGTCTGCGCTTAGGTTGAAGATCACGATAACATAAAACAATGGTCGGAGAAATAAAATTTAATTTTACTTCGTTTCCAATATTTTGCGAAAATAAATATTTAAAAATCGATTTTTCAGGTAGTATATCTCCCTTAGTATTCAGTTTATGTAGAAAGTGCCCCATTTAGTTCTCACTTGATTTTGCGTAAGGAATCACCTTACGAAGTTAATCGGTCAAATTCCGCCACATGCTGTATGCAAGTTGTCTTTCTATGGTTATTCCCTTCTTGACAAAGGAGAAAATATAAGCATACCTGTCCGTTACACAAGTAAAAACTTTGACATCTGACTTTACGTTTAGACTTTACGTTTGCATATCGATATGCTGCTGGCTATGGAGTATGACTAGAAACCCTGAAATTTCACGGATTCCTCTGAGGACAAAACTATACTTCAAACACATGTACATTTGATTTCCTTTTACAATTGGATTGCAGTTTGTAAGACGCGCCCTTGACGATTATAAGCCAATAACTAACCTGCAAAATAAACAAGGAACAAATCCCGGGGTACCTTTTCTGGAGATAAAACTTCAGCACGAGCCAATGAACAACTAACTGAGGCTCTAATAGACAAAGGATTGTGGAATATAGCTTGTTGCGAAATTAATCCGCGAAATTTCCGGGCCACTACGTATGACACAATAGAACTGTCACAGCGCTCTTCCTGGCTTAAAGATTTCAAAAATTGCAAACTTAAAGTCAAAGTCAAGCAGCCATTTTGCCAAGAATCAGTTGGAGATTAGGTGGAGAACATGCATAGCCTATATTCGTTTTATTGTGAGGCGATTTTTATTTCGGTATATTGAGCCAAACTCGTCGTGATACTATTTCGTCATAGTAAAAGAATGGCAGACAAGCGTTACATGAAAAAAAAAATCATAAGAGCAAATACTTAAAAAAATGTTAGCTTAAATGCTTTTAATTGTTTTAAATTAAATTTTTGTATAAATGCCACAGCTTACTTTAATGAACAGGCGCCTAAAACATTTACTGGATATATAGGAACGATTTATATGTCAAGTTTTGCATTTTACGAAAACTGCAATACCGATTTTCAATTACGTGAACTTTAACTGTACTCTGATTCTGCGTATCGGTGATCTCGTTAGGAGCAACAGAAACTTAGTCAAATGCNGAGAAACCTAGTCAAATGCTAAAGTTTTCAACTGTGTAAAGACCTTAAGCAGCAACGGACTTCTTAGATACTATCCAACATCCAACTGGTGACACTGTTATAAACATGCACATTTTACCGCCTGGCCATTATCAATCTTGAGTTAACAACAAATAAAAAAGGTTGCCACTAACTTAATTATTGCGACGTTGAAACATGTGGCTACTTTCTCTTTCTCACTGTCATACTGTATATGAAGCTGCACGAAGAGAATTGTTTTAACGTTGATTTCAATCATGTTTATAAACTGCTAACCAGCTATGATGTGCGTTAATACGCGCTACCAGCACGACAAAAAGTTAGTTTGCTTGAGCTTCAGTTCTAAAAGACGGAGCATGCGTAGTAATATTTTGTGTTTAACGTCATTGCTAAATAACTTCAAACAAACGACACATTTCGCAAATAATAACTTCTGAGACGAAACAAATGTGGTATGTTAAAATATTTCCAGTTCAGTAGATATTGAAGTAATANCGCAAATAATAACTTCTGAGACGAAACAAATGTGGTATGTTAAAATATTTCCAGTTCAGTAGATATTGAAGTAATAACTGTTAAAAATCATAAGACACTATTGTGTGCAATTGGAAACGGAATACAGTATTCGCGANAGATATTGAAGTAATAACTGTTAAAAATCATAAGACACTATTGTGTGCAATTGGAAACGGAATACAGTATTCGCGAATGTCTTAAGACAAACGTTATTAAGGAAGAAAAGGGTTCTGTGTTCCTTAAGCGCGAGTGTCATTTATTTTTTCCTCAGAATTTTATAACTAAATTTAAGAATCATTATAAATGACGACGAAGTAAAAGCAATCAAAATGTTATATGAAAGGAATTTTTCAATGTTAACACATATTCATTTCTCGCGCAGTACACTTCTCGTACTGATGTTAAGTTATCGACATGAGATGTGATGCTTGTTCACATGCCGATTACTTACGGCAAAGGATATAGATTCTTGATTTGTTACGAACTGTGATCCCTGTGANTGCAATACCGATTTTCAATTACGTGAACTTTAACTGTACTCTGATTCTGCGTATCGGTGATCTCGTTAGGAGCAACAGAAACTTAGTCAAATGCTAAAGTTTTCAACTGTGTAAAGACCTTAAGCAGCAACGGACTTCTTAGATACTATCCAACATCCAACTGGTGACACTGTTATAAACATGCACATTTTACCGCCTGGCCATTATCAATCTTGAGTTAACAACAAATAAAATAGGTTGCCACTAACTTAATTATTGCGACGTGAGACATGTGGCTACTTTCTCTCTCTCTCACTGTCATGCTGTATATGAAGCGGCACGAAGAGAATTGTTTTAACGTTGATTTCAATCGTGTTTATAAACTGCTAACCAGCTATGATGTGCGTTAATACGCGCTACCAGCACGACAAAAAGTTAGTTTGCTTGAGCTTCAGTTCTAAAAGACGGAGCATGCGTAGTAATATTTTGTGTTTAACGTCATTGCTAAATAACTTCAAACAAACGACACATTGCGCAAATAATAACTTCTGAGACGAAACAAATGTGGTATGTTAAAATATTTCCAGTTCAGTAGATATTGAAGTAATAACTGTTAAAAATCATAAGACACTATTGTGTGCAATTGGAAACGGAATACAGTATTCGCGTATGTCTTAAGACAAACGTTATTAAGGAAGAAAAGGGTTCTGTGTTGCACAAGCGCGAGTGTCATTTATTTTTTCCTCAGAATTTCATAACTAAATTTAAGAATCACTATAAATGACGACGAAGTAAAAGCAATCAAAATGTTATATGAAAGGAATTTTTCAATGTTAACACATATTCATTTCTCGCGCAGTACGCTTCTCGTACTGATGTTAAGTTATCGACATGAGATGTGATGCTTGTTCACATGCCGATTACTTACGGCAAAGGATATAGATTCTTGATTTGTTACGAACTGTGATCCCTGTGACGTAATCCAAGATTCCTGCAGTTTAATATGGATATATATTTTATCATTTCTAAATAGTTTCCTATGGTAGTCATCCACACCGATGTATGAGGTGACGTGTAGTTATCGCAGTCATTTTTAGAAATAAGTATAAGACGTCTCTACAGCAGAAGGTATGTCCACCGATAAGTTCATTATTTACACTGCAATAATGTCGTGGATATGCAGTATAACACTAAGAAATCGCACTACGTGTTTGTGCAGTACACTACATGCCTACAGGGACAATGCCGGCTGTCGAACTTCAGCAAGAGCGGATCGGTGTGAGCAGGCTACAACAATTGTGGTGAGACTGTACAGATGAAATGAAGACAAATAAAGGGCCGGGCGTGTCCATCAAGAGCAATGATGGCTGGAAAGGAGTTCCCGGAGATCCACGCTGATGAGTAG
>NQII01001563.1:377693-472905 GCA_002778355.1 Clitarchus hookeri
GGGGGGGGGGTGGCAGGGAAACTAGGAAATGCACCACAAGGAAAATCATCTCGTGAAGACAGCGAGGGTATTAAGGTCTATCAACCTCTCAAGTCTGCAGCCCCCAACGCTCACAATGTCTGGCGTAATGGAAACTTCTCGTGATGACTGTTGAGAATACGGGAACCCCATTTCCCCTTGTTTAACTGAACACGGCCTAAGATAACATCACGCCCTTCGCCCTCTCAACCCTCTGACTGGGCCCTGAAACTTGTTCCGGCGACAGTTCTCTAAATCAGCTGTTCCACCAGGTACAACAGAAGACTCTTACTTGAAGCTCTTCACTGAAGATCACAATATAAAAAATCGCGGTGTGGCTACGTCGGGGATACGTCGGTGGGTTTTATACGTCAGCTGGTGGGCAATCTTTTATTTGGGATATGGGGATGAAATGAAAGAAGTGAAATTGATACTTGGCTTGCATGACTTAAATTGAGTTCTATCGTTTGCCACTAAAATCAGATCGATATCACACCGGAGCCACGAGATATACTGCCCGGAAATTTTCGCATGCGCAGCGCCAAATCAAGGTCATGCTTGCTTCGTAGTCATATGCCCGATCGAACGAGAACACATTTATTTAAATCGTGTTATTGGTCACGAAGTTATAGTGTCGGAATGGATCGCCCCTGGGTTTTGTCGAATTAAATATAGCTAGTTTGGCGCAACCAAATTTATTGTTTGTATAGGGACAATTAAATACCTATGTTGTTGTTGAAACCAAATTATTTCGTTGTTCTTATTTGGTTGCCCCAAACAAAGACTTGGTTGATGCAACTAAAGATTTATTTTGGCACTACGTACATTAAATAGTTTCGGTTATTATAAAAATAATTGGAATTCCGACCGGAATTCGAACAAGATCACCTGCACCCGTGCGCTACACAGGTGTGTAACCTCAGCTAAATTGACTTCTGATAAATTCATCATGTTTTTCAATAAGTACCGTGCAAATGCTGGATAACGTGCGCAAATCAATATTACAAGTTTTAGAGCTTTATTTTTTAGTTTCCCAGTGAACTTAATTTATTAGGGTGTTTTACCATTACCAAGTAAGTTATCCATAAATGCACTAACAAACACTGTTAATTTCCTAACTGTCACAAAAAATGCATACAAACTCTTGAACTGTATTTTCCATTCGACAAAATCATTTCTCTTAGCCCACCACNAACTGTCACAAAAAATGCATACAAACTCTTGAACTGTATTTTCCATTCGACAAAATCATTTCTCTTAGCCCACCACAGAGGATTTGTCTATTAAAGCTTTAATTGTGTTAGACGAACAAAATTAATTGTGTTGCTTTCAAGTTTTGCTTACTCAAGTAAATATTTTGTTGGGGCAACTAAATATATTTTTTGCGATATACAAACAATTTTTTTGTTGGCTGTTCTCTCAGTGTACTCCACTAGTCGGCCTGTCTAATTTTAAACACGCATTCGCGTCAAAATAATTTGAAACACACTGATTTTTTCGTTGGTGTATCATTCAATATTCGGTGTACTGATAATAATTTTCAATTCACAACAAGCCGAATGTGCCCGCCAAGCAGCAGTGATGTCAGCACAACTGATCCGCAGCTGGACGGCGGTTTGAGAAACCAACCACCCAACTACGGATTACTCTCACGTAGGGTTGCCGCCAGACGTCCGGCAAAGGGAGGACATGTCCTCTTTTTTATGCATTTTTCTGCGTCCGGCTGCGTTCTTCGTTGTGATAAAAATGTTCTGCTGTTTTGACCAGATAAAAATAGTGTTTATCTGCACATTATTTTATATTATCGGCTTTTGTGCAACAAACTTGCTATAGCTGTGCTGTCAACATACACTTAGTTTGTCATAAAGAAACGTATGTAGATGCTTCGAAATTCTGTATGTCAACGATTTATTTTTTACTTCTCATTTAGATTCATTTATAATACTGTAGTGTGTCTAGTTAAATATTTTCTTGTGTGTAACATTTGTAAGCATACACGTTTNACTGTCACAAAAAATGCATACAAACTCTTGAACTGTATTTTCCATTCGACAAAATCATTTCTCTTAGCCCACCACTGAGGTATTGTCTATTAAATCTTTAATTGTGTTAGACGAACAAAATTAATTGTGTTGCTTTCAAGTTTTGCTTACTCAAGTAAATATTTTGTTGGGGCAACTAAATATATTTTTTGCGATATACAAACAATTTTTTTGTTGGCTGTTCTCTCAGTGTACTCCACTAGTCGGTCTGTCTAATTTTAAACACGCATTCGCGTCAAAATAATTTGAAACACACTGATTTTTTCGTTGGTGTATCATTCAATATTCGGTGTACTGATAATAATTTTCAATTCACAACAAGCCGAATGTGCCCGCCAAGCAGCAGTGATGTCAGCACAACTGATCCGCAGCTGGACGGCGGTTTGAGAAACCAACCACCCAACTACGGATTACTCTCACGTAGGGTTGCCGCCAGACGTCCGGCAAAGGGAGGACATGTCCTCTTTTTTATGCATTTTTCTGCGTCCGGCTGCGTTCTTCGTTGTGATAACAATGTTCTGCTGTTTTGACCAGATAAAAATAGTGTTTATCTGCACATTATTTTATATTATCGGCTTTTGTGCAACAAACTTGCTATAGCTGTGCTGTCAACATACACTTGGTTTGTCATAAAGAAACGTATGTAGATGCTTCGAAATTCTGTATGTCAACGATTTATTTTTTACTTCTCACTTAGATTCATTTATAATACTGTAGTGTGTCTAGTTAAATATTTTCTTGTGTGTAACATTTGTAAGCATACACGTTTATTTTCATGGCTCTTGGCTTTCATATTTTATTTTAACTGATAAAAGGGACGTTATAAATTACATTTTTGAAAATTGTTTGCTTGAAACAATAATAAACTGATAAAACTATTTTTTTTTTTTGCAATATTAAACTAATTATATACGAAAAAGATTCATCTCCAGTATAGGCCTACATAACTNATTATAAATTACATTTTTGAAAATTGTTTGCTTGAAACAATAATAAACTGATAAAACTATTTTTTTTTTTTTGCAATATTAAACTAATTATATACGAAAAAGATTCATCTCCAGTATAGGCCTACATAACTTTCGGTGCGGTGATAATGAAACTGCGTTGTCTTCCTTTGCAGTGAAATACCCTCCTTTTTTATGCTGAGTCTGGAAACGCTACTCCCACGATCAGATGTGATCACAGTCCGTTGTTGCAAGGACTAGAGGGGCCGCAGTGGCTGAGCGGTTAACCTACTCGCCTCTCACCAAGGTGAACTGGGTTCAATTCCCCACCGCGTCACTCCCGGATTTTTGCATGTGGAAATAGTACCTGACGAGGCCACTGGTCGGCGGGTTTTCTCGGGGATCTCCCGTTTCTCCCGCCCTTTCATTCCGGCGCAGCTCTATACTCACCTCGATCACCCTCATCGGTTCTCAAAATGCCGCTAAAATCTCTTCACTCACTCCAAGGACTAGACAAACTTGCCTACAACCTGACGTAGGTGTTCTGGTTACAATGACGTCACACCAGGAGGATCTGGTCATACCTTAGCCCTTTTACATGACATGGGAAGTGTGTTTTCCGCAATTCAAAATCATATTTTTTCACGTGTCAAAACAGGGAACGCTAAATAGACTTCCCTCCATTAAAATATATACAGGTTGTTCCGTCGTGAAATGACACAATTTGCTAACCTGTTCGAATGGTCAATCTAGGCAAAATAGTTAATGAATCGACTCCGCTACTTTATATTAACAGTGACTGACAACACTCAATAGTCATGCTCCATTTGGAACCCCATTCACCAGTCGTTTATTTACCCGATACGATTACCGTGTTTTACCGGACAGGACCGCAGTATCGCATTCTGACAGATTATGCTCGAGAACGTATTATCTAACTGCCTATGCCTGGCAGTGCGGTTCAGATGTGGGCTGCACACCGCTGGAAATGTTTGAACGATCTATGATTGTAAACTTTGTGTAGGTGCGACAGTCGCAAAGAGAAGTGGCAGCTCTGTTCGGAGTCAACCGAAGTGATATAAATTGTGTGGCAAGAGTATCGGGGGAAACACATTCTATGGCTGGGTCAGCTCGTGGTGTCGTCATCGTGCCCCTACAGCAGCTAAAGACAGAGAGGTAGTTGTTAGTAGTCGGCGTCGAGAAACTTATCATTTTTTCAAATCAGCTGCTCTGCACCGAGACCTCCATAAGAGTGGACGTATCAAGAAAGCGACCCGGGACAGGCTTCAGCAGAACCACAAACATGCCTAACAAGCCCATGAAATGCTTTCCTCTGCTAACACACTGTCACCGAACAGAAACACGAGCCGTGGTGGTGCGTACCTTGTCTTCATTACGCCGCTGCCCTCCAACTAGCCTCCTGACATCAAGCGGGAACATTAAGAGAGAAAGAAAACCTCTTGGGGGTACGCAATGGTATTTAAAATAACAATTTATAATGAACACTACAAAACTGGTTTATGGTAAATTTAACACTTTTAAAATCAACATCCGAAAAGGATACCACTGACAACTATTGCATAATTCTTCATGTTGAAAATAATTTCATACTCACAAGATTAATGCATGGATTTGTAGGCCCATGGTAAAATTATTCATACGTGGCTACGAAAGGATACACGAACAGCAGGACAGCTCTTCTTGCCCCTATTTCTGGGCGATACAAGTTTGGCACAGTTCAAATGTTCCAAGCACATCACAAACTTTCATTGGCAGACAATATTAAGACTCACTCGTCCAGAAAAAAAGAAGAAGAAAGAGCTTTCCAACAGATGACAGCTACTAGTAAAACCCCCGGAGGTAATGCACATCAAGTATGAAAACAAGTATTCTGATTTTGAAGTGGAAAGTTGCCGTATCAGAAAACGGTTACTCGAGACCGAAACTCAGTAGAAACAATGAGTATAAAGAACACTGTATAAAATACAAAGCCATTAGATAATTCCTCCGCGTTCTTGGAACTAGTTTCCTGGCCCGACCCAAGGTAGCTCTGTAATCGCTTACGATTGCTCGTGGCGGCATCTAATGGCGAGATAAGTATCTTAAATACCCAGCGCTCATTTCCTTCCCCCTGGCGCATATACTTTTACTCTCATAGAAAGAGAGGCGGTGGCCAACGAAAGAGAGAATTCGCCGCAAAACGGCGAATGATGTAACTACTTTACGTGAGAAAAGGAAATTAATTCTCGAACTGCTTTGTTAGTTCGACAGAATTCTTTATAGTCAATGGTAGAAGACTCACAGTCCCAGATCAAGTCCTTGTCGCAAAGCAAATAAATAAAGAGCTACCCTGTGCGACCGCAGTAATGACCGTGCTCTTCACATTTCACAAACCCCGTACATAAACCTCCGTTTATTTTTATTTTTGCGCATCATGCTGCGTACCCAGCTGCCGTGTGTAACGCTAGTCACGTTCCGGAGAGCCGCCAAGGCCGACTTGTATCCGCGACGACAGAAGCAGAGTCCGGTCTAGGCTACTGCTCCTGGCCAAATACGACGTGCAAAACACGAACCTGTTTGGTCGATAAAGCACGCCACCGTTACTCCACGCACAATCAAAACATTTGCAATTATAATTCGTGTGTGGCCTTGAAACGAGTTCCTAATTCCACCTCACTGCTGTTCCTTATGCGTCAATGCCATTTTCACGCTATACGATATAAATAACATGAAATTTACTATCACAATCAAAAACTGGTTTCGTGAAACATATTCTAAACTGCCCTTCACAGAATTTACAATTTTTCCCTACAATACCGACAAACGAACTATAACCGCCCAAATCCAAGAAAATTCTTAACATGTTGATAATCAAGCTATCCAGTGGCGTATTCAGGGAGAGGAAACTAGGGGACTGACCCCCAACCCCCCTCANAACATGTTGATAATCAAGCTATCCAGTGGCGTATTCAGGGAGAGGAAACTAGGGGACTGACCCCCAACCCCCCTCAATGAGTGTCGTGTTTTTTTCACTTACAGGGTTATTATCATAATGACAATTCCAGTAAATTTTTTTTCTGTGTCGCTACTAATATTCTATATCAACAAGTGCACTCCCCTTTATTTTAAGGCTTGTAAACGAAAAACTTGGTCTAAACCATTATTGTCAGTAATCGTACTCAAAATTACACCCCCCTTCTTTTGTAACGAAATTTTTGTATCCACCTCCCTACAGCACTATTTCACTAAATAAGAAACAGCACTTCTATGATAAGAACTTTCCAGGTAATGTAACGAAATATTCTGTGAATTATAATACGTTATTTTTCACACACACACACACACACACACACACATATATATATATATATATATATATATATATATATATAACCTTCACATTAATACGAAAANACACACACACACACACACACACACACACACACACACATATATATATATATATATATATATAACCTTCACATTAATACGAAAAACTATTTAAAACGGATGTCACAAAAAATAGTGCAATACCTGAATTTATCCACGCAGCTCAAACACATTACTGAAACACCAAAGGACAAAAGGACACAGAGGAAGCTAAATCGGACCTTCAATTAGATGAGTGACTTGGGGGAAAAAAATGCGTGCTAATGAACGAATATTGCTTACTACGGCACCACAACCAGCATGTTTATGTATTCAACATTCACGTGGGTCGTATGAAAACAATTGCCTTTCTCTTTCGTAAATGATGATATATTACACTGCCTTTTTTTAACTTTGTTCTTGATATTTCTTCAGCGTTGCGTTGGATATATGTGAAATTTTTATATAGATTTGCTGGTTGTTCATGTGAGTAGTAGAAAAATGTATGTTTGGGGACAAGGGCTGTGGGGGTGCGGATCAGCAGATCGGCCGCCTTACTGGATCCGCCATCCTGTTTCCGACCGTAATCTTGTTTTTCAGTCCACCATTTTGTTTTTCACTTAATACAATAGCATTTCCTCTTGTTTTTTAATGCTCTATCATTCAATCCTGTTTTTCATGCTCTCTCATTCCATCTTGTCTATCATTCCTTTTCGCCCGCACGTTGTCTCTCTTGTCGCCTTCGTCCATCTACGTAGTTCCCTCGCCACCTGGTAGGGGCACTGGTGTCTGCCACAGTCATCCGCTATCTTGTTAAATTTTGTCGCCTGCTATGAGGCGCTAATGCATGCCACTGTCGTACGCCATCTTGTTTACAGTAGTTTAAGTCGTCAAGTGACCAGGAGTGCTGTTATTTAATTTTTCGCAGAGCTCAACATAATTTGTGAATGGGTGCTGGATCGAACTGCCAGACCTTGTGGTCGACGACATGGTTGATGCCCCAGCCAACTGAGCTATCAGGGCATGTGTTGGAGCAAGGGTTTTAATAAAGTATATGTGATTAGTGTTTATGGAATACAGAAAACTACAAAAAAATTAAAAATGGTTATACATTAAAAGTTTTTATTTGATATATATATATATTTTTAAAATAAACCTTACATCCCACATTGCATAAAGCAAAACGAAGTCATAAAATTAAGAAAAATTAATTTAACAATCATTGACATTCATTAATAATTTACAAAAAACTTTAAAGTTATTGATTTTCTATTTTAATTAATTGAAAAAAATGTCAAGCCCCAATGTTGGAGACGATGCGAAGTGTGATGAGGGATCGTTATCATAATGATACTATGATCTCGACAAAAATTTAATGCATGTAGTGGCTTGTGAGAGTTTATAGGTAATAAACAACACTGGATCTTCTTTATTGGGTTTCGCATGTGCTGCAAAATGTTCTAGTCATTTCAGGAAAGGATCTTCGTTGACACATCCATTTTTAGAGCAGTTGTAAATTGCCCCTTGAGGACCCCCTTTCTCAAAGTTGGGCTCTTTCTCACTCTTGGAAATATAAACATGGGAGGTATATACGACCCACTTGCACTCATGGCTGTGCAGACAATTGTTTTTTTTACTTCTCCGCCGGCTCGTTAGTGATCCAAGCTGTATTTCCCCTCAGGCAGCCAAAATTTTGCTTGGAGTCTGGACAACATATGTTCCCGTCTCGTCCATATTTTATATTCTTGGTGCTTGAAATTTATGTTTCGCCAATACAGTATCAAGGTTCACAGCTGCTTCATTGAAACCAATCATTATATTCAAATTTAATGCTTCCGGCTTGCGAAAGCTGAACTCAGGATTTCGCCGAAGAAACCCTCTCAGCAAGTCTTTCCCAGCTGTTCGAGAACTTGCATTGAAATAATTCTGAATAGAATTTTTCTCAGCGAATTCGAAGCAACAATTCGGTGCAAATAAACAGGTGTTATTCCAAGAAACATTCTAGCCATCGTGATTATATCTTTGGCAAAAAATACAAATCTCAAATGAAAGGCTTAGGAACGAACTCTACTTTCTCAATACACCAGGAAAAGGAATTAACCAATGATATAATGCATTTTTAGATATATTGAAATACCACGAAGTTCTTTTCCAAGTCACCCATTTAAATTGGTTATCCGATTTAGTTTCCTATGCGCCATTTTGATATATTTGGTGTTTCATTAACGTGGTTGAGTTGCGTAGATAAAAACAGGCATTGCACTATTTTTAGTAACATCCGTTTTTAGTAGTTATTCGTGTTAAAGTGGAGGGGATATATATATATATATATATATATATATATATATATATTTATTTATTTATTTATACACATTTACTATCATGCTCAGAATACTTCTTATTTAGTAAAATACTGCTATAGGGGATGCAATCCAATATATATGTATAAAGGGGGCGTGATTTGGAGTGTAATTATTGTTGAAAATAACGGTTCAGGCAAAATTTTGTTCGCAGACTTAAAAAAAGAAGGCGAGGGTGGTGCGCAGGTTGGCGTAGAATATTAGCAATGAGACAAAAAAAATATATATTTACTGAAATTTCCTTGTAGAAAACAATCCTGAAAGTGAAGAGAAAACGACACTGTAATTTGGGGTGGGAGAGGGAGCAGTCCCCTAGCCCTATTTTCCCTTATACGTCCTTGGATCGCTTGGTTATTAACGTGTTAAGGAATGTTCTTGTAATGGGCGTTTGCAGTTAGAAGTACGAGACTTCAAACTATAATCATCTCTAAAATATACCTAAACCATGTTATATGCCCTAAAAAAAAGTCACATTTTCAAAAATTAATCGCCAACATTAGGAATGGCAAAAAACATGTATAGCCGAAGATTGAGTCCAGCCTCTACAACAAACGTCTCAAGGTAACGTCCGGCAGTCAGAAAGCATTGCGATGGCGATGGAAAATAGCATAAACCAGCTTCGCATGTGTTTAAGCGGCGACTACGGAGTTTTAATACAGCAATATGTCCATAAAAGACACAGCATTGTAGCTATAGTTAAAAACACTGTTTTACGTAAGAATAAATGTAAACAGAGGGCTACTTACAACGATTTTTGCTGATTTTCACACTTTTCAACGACCACATTTATGTTTCAATAATGAAATGCATAAATTGGCAACAAAATATCTACTTTCATTCGTGTCTTGAAAAAGGTTTCACAATTAAATATTCCACAGTTTTTTTTATTTAAATGATACAACTGCTTCTAAATGAAATCATATGACAACTATGGTGGCCCCTTAAAGCAAAATGGTGTGCTTGGCAGTGGCTGCGTGATGGCGGCTTGGCGAGGTCGCGATGCGTACTAGAGCAGGGTGCTAATGGCATGGTGGCGAGGTGAGACAGGCGNGGCGAGCGCCAACTGCCGAGAGCTGGGGGTCGCCTTCCATTAGCGGTAATTGGTGCAGGGGGGGGGGGCGGCGTCTGCTGCGGAAATACACGCCCTGCGCAGGACAATGGGGCAGGCTGTTGGCGGGGCCGCACGTCTTCGCAGACAGCACCACACTTCTCGCACACGGCTCTAGCCCCACACTCCTCGTCAATGCGCTATTCACGGTAAAATGAGCATTTTTCAAAGCCCTGCTTCATATATACTTGTACACACTTTGTGTATCCTTCCGCCACACCTAAACTTAATATTGACATAGACCTGATCATTTTATTGGTGCGCCGGTCAAGTAAAACCATTATAAAGCTAAAAAAATTATAAATTTATAATTACTGCACTTATGGCCATAAAAATAAACACAAAGAAAAACATTACGGTATTCAGAAATTTTCACCTAAAGGCTGTTTACGATAAAGTGAGCATTTTTGAAATCAACATTATAAAAAAGGTTACGGCCCCTGCCTGCATATATTTTAACGGGCGCACTGAGTGACATGAGCCCAGAATAGTTGGTAAAGATGAATGGAAAGTAGTTCCATATCTTAACGTCGAATAAAAAGTGTTAGGTAACTTTTTGCAATAGCTTAAATTATTTCTTTCGCTTTCTATTTTTTTATGCATCGAAGTGTAAATATTAGAAGATTAGTAAACTATTTACTTTTCAAATAATTCTACAATTTCACTTGAACGACGCATGAATAAAGTGATGAGGAGCATGGCAATGTTAATTTTACATAGGGTGTAAGAATACACAACATGCATACAAGTAGAGCTTAAGCAGGGCTTTCAAAAGTGCTCATTTTACTGTGAACAGCCCATAACACTTTTGATTCAACATTAAGACACGGAACTACTTTCCCATCAGTTGTTACCTACTTTACTGGGCGCATGACGGTCAGTAAGCCCGTTAAAATGTATGCTGGTAGAGGACAGTGGCGTTTTTCAAAGGTCGAATACAAACCTGCTCGATTAATCAAGAACAGCTCATACAGTACCTACGACGCACAGCGGTAAAGGCAGGTAAAGTAAGCACCTAAAATTCACCGTTTGAATAAACATTCACTGCCCTCAACTACTCTCGCAAATCCAAAAACTGATATTTTACAGGCGAGACAAAAACATTATAACTTGGATTTCAAATACGTATGTTATGTTTTTTGAAAGAAATTGTTATTCTTGTTTAGGCAAGTATGGTATTTAACCCGGATCTGAAGTGCGAGGTGGCGCAGTGGCAAACCACACGCCTCGCATTCGGGAGGACACGGCTTCGATTTCCGGTCCTGCCATCCAGATTTCGGTTTTCAATGGTTTTTCGAAGACACTCCAGGCGAATGCTGAAATTATGTTCCTTTTATATAAGCCCTAGCAGATTCCTCCTAAATTACTGAACGAATACGTCCTTGTACGAGGGCACTCAAAACTCCGAATAATTAAAAAATAAAATAAATTTGCATTAAAAATAAGCAGTAGGTGTAAAAGTTTTTCGCAGTTATCGTGGAGTTACGAACTTTCTTTTTTATTGTATGTAGATTATTCTTAACATTTGAGGAAATATGAGCTTTTGGTAGCCGGTTTGTTAAATTCTCCTTAGAATGTAGTTGAAAAAAAAATGGAGTTACGAGCTTTTCTGACTAGGGTAAAGATATTACTGGGTGGCCACCCATTGTGAAAAAAAAAATCCTGATTTTTTCCTGATTTTCCTGATTGTAAATACAGAATTTCCCTGATTCCTTATGACCACAAAAAGTGCACACAAGACTATCAGGCCTACGTAATAATTTAAACCAACGTTTTAGGAAACTGATACTCACTTGTTTGTAGAAATATATCTTGTATTTGCCCTAATGTCCTAAGAAAATGTGAAGATGCACATCGCACTACTTACTTCCAGGGTGTCCAATACTAAAACACATTACTGATGAAATGTAGCCTGACTCATAGCAATAAATACTTCTTACACTGAGTTTCTCACACAAACTATCCTATTTACAAATTTCTTGATTAAATGCTACAGTATGTACAGCTCCAAACTTCAATTTTAGTTTATTCAACTAGTAAGAGACTTAATCTCGTCCTCTATTAACTATACTTCCTTCCTTGCATCATCAATAATTTTTTGTTTCTTGGCAGTTAATCTCCTTGCAACTATTGCAGCCCTCTTCTTTGCCATTTCATGTGCCTTCTTGGTTTAATTTGCTGTCTCACATTACGTGCTGAAAGAAGAAATCCTTTGAATAATCAATCATCCAATCTTGCGAAAATGTACACATTGAAAAAGTAATAGCACTCATTTTCGAAAAATGTTGGCCTATCAGTGAAATTACAAAAAAATAACACGGCATTCTATATAAGTGGTGTTAATGCCTTAATTTTAAAAATTACAAACAAAAACACAACATTTTGCAGTAAGTAACAAGAACTGTTAAGAATATCCCTTGACAACGAGCATTTAACAATAAACAGCGTATACAACTAGCTCACTTTCAGTGCTACATTAAATCATTTTTCAGCCACTAACAAAACAAATATCTACGACTATGTTCATTAAACAACTTGCAAATTCCAACTCCGTTGCGGCAAATACACCAAACTATGGCGGCCTCGAAATTTAGACGTCATTTGCAAAACGAATCAGTTCTTTTTTTTGCCATGTTTATGACATGACACCGCCTGGCGATCCAAACGGTATTAACAGCATTCTCAGTACTTGATGCTATCGATATTTGAGGAAACAGCAAAAGCCACACTCAGAACCGCGATTAGTACTACGATGAATCAAAACAGTAACGTAAATTAATGCTAGACAATAGGCATCATAAACCACGTTCAGGCGAAACGAAACGGTTTAAAACATTTAACATGGCGCATACATACAGGAAAGCATTTGTGGTGACATCTATATACATAATGAGTATAAAAGAATACCCCAAATTTGAAGGTCTATAATATCAAAACAAAATAATCTACAACCTTGATTGACCGATTAAACGAATCGAGGAGCCGTGAAGTTTGTTTACCATAGATTCATAAATGTTCAATGTGATCACCACGAGCGGCCCGAACTACATCTACGCGATAATCAAACTCGTTCCACACTCTTGTCAGCATGTCAGGTGTTACGGTTTGGATGGCTCCCGTAATTCCCGTTTTGAGGTCGTCAATGTTAGCCAGCAATGGTGGACGAAACACTTGATCCTTTAAGTACCCCATTAAAAAAAATCCCACGGGGTAAGATCCGGGCTTCTTGATGGCCAGTGATGAAGAGCCTGGTCACCAACTGCTCCTCGACCAATCACGCGTTGCGGCAACGTCTCGTTCAGGTATCCGCGAACAGCTAGGGTGCCAATGGGGTGGCGCACCATAAAGGAAACATCAGACAGTTCCCTTCACATTGACGTGCCGAATGCGAGTTCACTACCCCCTCACCACCACAAACCGAGAGTTACGAACGCCATCCAAACCGTAACACCGGACATGCTGACAAGAGTGTGGAACGAGTTTGATTATAGCGTAGATGTCGTTCGGGCCGCTCGTGGTGGTCAGATTGAACATTTATGAATATATGGTAAACAAACGTCACGGTTCCGGGGTTCATTTGATTGGTCAATCAAGGTTGTTTGGTTTTGATATTACAGACCTTCAAAGTTGGGGTATTATTTTATACTCATCCTGTACATTCCAGAAGAATTATTTGCACGCAACTTAAGAACAATCTTGATCATAGAAACCTTCCCATCGAAAAATGCCACAAATTCTAATAATTATTTTTTTTTAAAATTAAATATCGCTACGGTGATTGTGACACTGCTGTATTATATCACTATAAAAAACAATTTATTGCGGACAGCCAAAACTTTCATGATAAACTCTGGTACCATGTGACAAAATAACTCGTACCACACAGAACATTCTTGGTCTAATAAAACGACATGAGTGCTTAACAATTAATAAAGGAGAAAGATTTATTTATTTTTCCTCAGCGTTTAAAATCAAAGAGTAAACTTTTTTCACGGGTTGGGGAGTCACTTATTATTATTCTCGCCAAAAAAAAATACGTTTCCAAATTCGTATGCAAAAGCATGCAATAGCCAACGTCATATCGTACATATATCCTAAATACTCGCGCGTGTACAATACCTTTCGTACGTCGGCGAAACCCGCAGAACCGAGGCAAGCCGAAAATACCCGAGTAACGTTTACGAATTAACGTGATGTGTTGTTTCAGTTATCAAGCATTGTGTTCATTAATTATTTCTCAGTATAAAATAGGGTAGAAACATATTTATTTTTATAAATAAACTGGAAATTCGGTAGCTTTAATACAATATTCTTGAATTCACTTTTTTACTGGTATTATGTAATAATTCCCAGTTGTCACAAACATTCCCTGAAATTTCCAGTTGACCACAAACGCCCTGACAATTCCCGGTTTTCCAGGTTTTCCCGGCGAGTGGCCACCCTGCAGCATCATGCTGCAGTTCACACTGGCGTACAAGCTCTTAGTTAAGTTGGCAACGCGTTAAAAAAAAATAGTTCTACGACTTGACGTATTTCTAGTATAACGTTTAAATTAATGGCTCTCGACGTCACTGTTTATAGTTTAATACAGACTATTAGAGTATGCATTTGTATTTTATTAACATAAATGCATTCCTGTTCATTTCACGGCTTCACTTGTATAGCACATGAATAAACTGATCGGACCGATGCCAATAATAATTTTCATATGGCAGAAGGAAAAGTAGATCCTAAGCAGGGTTCTTCAAAAGTGCTCAATTTACCGTGCTGCCAGATGAATGCAGTGCCAGCTGAAGTCAGGGGACGGAGCTTGTTCCAGATTAGAGACAAGTAAGGTTGCCCGCTAGAGAAAATTATGCTTTAAATATACCGAATATATGTAAATTTACCTAGCCATTTTTTTAAACCACTCATTTAAAAGTTTTGATATTACTAAGAAGGAATGTCAACATCTGCACAAAATTCTTTAAACGTTATAGCGTAAAAACATTCTCAAAAATTTGTTTGGCTAAAGAGGTAAGTGGTTATGGGGGTAAAAGCGTATAAAACGTAGAGGGGCAACTGAAATATAACGTGAAATTTGCCGTATTGTTATTTGTGACGTGGTATTCACGTAATAGGCTGCTTACTACACCGACGGCGAGAAGTGACAGCAACTCAGATTCAACAATACACCAAACTTCGTCACGTTAAATTTCTAACGTTAAAAAAAAATTGTATATGAAGAATTAGATCGTTATCTACGCAGAAATACGAATTGTTATAACGTAGATACTTTATTAGTCTGAAACACGTAAGTACGTTGTATATAAAATATACTAAATATGTACGCTTACGTCCTGATAACTGCAGATCTTTAAACGGTACATGTACAAACCCTTACACATATATACTCTTACTTACAGTGGCGGGTATTCGTTTATCTCACTCTGGTTACTTGTTTTGTTGCACCGTTAGGTTCACAGCAAAATATTATTTTAAAATCACCTTTTACGAATAACTGCAGTAGGATAGTTTTTAGGCATATACTAGCTCAGGATTTTTCGATTTATTGGAAATATTGTATGACTTTTATTCATTTAGCAAACTCACACACGCGGGTCCAAATGTACAATGCCGGTGAGCGTCAGTGGCAAGCGGGCTAGTACATTACATTGTGTGTGGGGATGTAATCATCTAGCGACATACGTTACGTTCAAATAGCATACTTACAAGAACGCGTGGTGAATATAAAAGTCAGTGTTTAGAGAATAGATCCAACTACAAACCTTTTAAAAATTCCCTATTATCGCACTCAGTATATATATCGATATTACATTATTAACAATGTGCTATATTTCAAGATTAATATAATATTATCTCGTGTAAACTCCCACCTCCAACCGAGGTTTTGAACAGTGGCAAGGCCACAGACGATTTTAAGTCTCTTAACCCCCTCCACCTTACCCAAACACATGGATCAGCCTGTGTACATACACACATATATGTATACATTGTTATATACGTGTCTTTACACCTGTGTGTGTATGCACAGAGGCTGATCCAAGAAATTCGTATATAGCCACTCGGCAAATGAGAAAACTGTAACTTATTTAGAAACACAGATAAAAATCATGCGGCACTTTTCACCTAAGTTTAAAAATAAATAACGGTCCCATAAACTGAAACTTAAATAAATAGTAGTACATTTTTTCTCCGAATTTTAAAGAATTAGTTATTTTTATAAAAGCAATAAAAGTCATATTTAAAAACAAAAATATATCCCAAGCGTGTGTTCTCNATATAAAAGTCATATTTAAAAACAAAAATATATCCCAATCGTGTGTTCACAAGTATACCGAGACGTATTTGTATCAGTTACAAAGAAGTTTTAGTAACCAATAAATATTAGCCCCTATGTTTATTACAAAACGTATGATTAAAAAATGTGAAAAAAGTACAAAATAAAAATTTTTGGTAACACTTATTATATTATAATCTTGATTATGAATATATATATATATATATATATATATATATATATAGTCTGTATGATAAGAGTCGTGAGGTTATTGAATACTGTGATTAAAAATATGTAAACTTAACAGTACAGTTCGGAAGAAGCGTAATACGTGGACAAACTATTCAGCCGCCGTTGAGCGATGGGACATAAACATCAGCAGCCATACTGTTAGACAATTTTCGAGACGAACAGAAGAATTACTAAGTCGACGCACTCCCGTAACGTGCTTAGAAGGTGGAATTAGTTTACCGTTAATTTAGCTCTACGCATACAGTATTATTATTCACTACCTACAAGTAACACTGTCTCACTTGTATCACAATCGAAGCTTCCTACCATTTTTCTGACGACAAAGTCCGCTATATATGGGATTACTATTTATTAAATTAAGATAACATAAAATAAATTATCATTTTTAAAATATGTAATAATTTGCCACGCAGTTATTCTGTGTTCAAAAACACATGCTTTAGGATCAGTGCATCTTAGATATTCAATTTTGTAATGTATTTGTAGTTATTTTTGAAATAACACATTTACTGTTTTTTTTCTATCTCAGCGACACAACTACAACTCCGATGAATGTCTTCTTTCGGCGTCCTGGGTATGTTTTAAAAACCACATGTAACAATAAGCGTTGTGCAGTGTCCTTTTAAAGTGAACGAATTAGTGAGAACTCGCTCATATTTCGTGAACTTTTAAGGGAATTCAATCGTTTCTTAAATTAGGGACTTTTAAATTATCACCAGTTCTTATTTTTAACGAACTTTCTTCAATTCACATTAGTTTTTTAAACGTTTCCATGCCTTGGTGATTGTCTGGTGATCTCTAAGTCCTCATGCCGAGATTATTGTGGTTAGTTTTACAGCCGCTAGTCGCTAGAAAAATATAAGGTAACCAGGACAAGAGAACTTGGCAGATTATTCTCGTTTCCATTGCCGGATATAAAATGTTAGCACAATTGCGATAAAGTTTTTTCCTAAAAATTAGTAATGGAATACCATCAAGTGCTGCTGTAGAACGTGTGTTCTACATATAAAATGACATTTTCAACTGCAAGAGGGGCGGTTCGAGCATGTTATACGTCTCAAAGTGGACTCTATCAACAGTTAAACCACTTTAGGGCTGTACTTTTGCCTAAACATGCCTTTGTCATCAGTCTATAATTTGTGGCATTTTTGCTAACATAAAATGGCATAGTAATAAGTTTTAAAATTCGTGTGTAAATGTTTGTTTCACCTAAGCCTTTCATTTGAGATTTGTATTTTTTGCCAAATAACTTTTTAAAACAACTGTAACTTTATAATGCATTTTTAGATATATTGATTGAACTGTTAAAAGTTAATTTTCCACTTGAAGAATAGTTTTATTGGGATTATACCATCGGTATTGTTACCAGCATCCATCCATCCATCACCTTGACAGTGTGAAAATGTTACACATGCATTTATTCTGTAGTTACATCACTTCTTGCTGTAGTGAGTATCAAGGAAACAAAGATACGTTGATTTAATTTACCACCAATTACGTGTACGTTTGTAATAAAACGTCAAGACAAGGAAACTAGTTTTCCTACTTCGCTGGCAACATTACTGAAAATATTCGATAATTTCCACGTAATCACATGTCAAAAGCATAACTTTGCTGTTCTCATAACACACAAATAAATCAACCATTTATAAAAAAAATTAAACAAAGACAACAGAAAGGTAATGTTTTTGTTTTATTTTAAGATGTGCTTAGCAGAAGATATTTTACAAAAACTCTAGAACCACCACACAAAAAAAATGCACAAAATGTAATATTAAAAAAAATATATATAAACTTGTTTAATCACACAAATATCTTGAGGTATGTCTTTTTTTTTAAAGATCAGAAACAATAAATTACAATATTATTTGAAGTATTATTGCAATAGGGCTAACATGTTGATTTTTTTGTATAAATACTGAGACAGCTAAAATTGGTGTACCTGTGTGTTGTTTTGTCTACGCATTATTCTGGTTTTGTACGAGAGTCACTGCAATAAAGTACGTCCGTGATAATGCTTCGTTAGTAAATTTATCATTTTGACATGTGACTATGTACATCTCAGCTGTTTTCCCGTGAAGTTCAAACACGCGTGCAAACCATGTTTCCCCCTTAGGCTAACCGCGGAATACATTTCAAATTATACTTCTCTCGACTCGCACGTACAAACAACAGACATACCCACAGCTTATTTGCGATACGAACTTTGGGGAATGAGAAGGCGTCATTATCCAGCAACATACCGGAACGTCGCGTTCGCAAATCAGCGCTTGGTAACCTACATGCCAGCCGGCAGCCCAGCCGATTGGGAATCTTTCGTAGCACGCAGTAACCAATCAGATAGAATGTCCATTCCCAGAGTCAGGAGCAGCCAATCAGGGAATAGGTACGCCTACATCAAAGGACCCGCGACGGCATTTGGCCTCTGTGTACACATCTGCTGTGTGGTCGAGGCGTGTGGCGACACATGTCGCCGTGGCTGCAGCCAGTCCTTGTGAGGTCTGAAGGGCGGAGAGCGACGCACTTCACCCTTCCACTCGGCAAAAACTGAGGGCGCGCGGGCAAATACAAACAAGCAGGGAGGGACGCCACGAGAAACTCTCCGTACAGCCCGGGTATCACCACACAGCGCACCACACACTAGACATCAGCTACACCTAGTTTCGTCTTCTTCGCGTGCCAACCGCATTCACTCGTCAATCACCAATACACAGGTCGAAGTCACGTGGTCAGCTGTCACGAACGAGTTTTGTTTACATTACACTTTTCAACACACCCGCTCTTTTATACGAATAAAATACTTTAAGTAGTGTCATTACATTCCAATAAGCCTGCTTAAACAGTGCTTAACCGCAAATCATATCCACGTTGTTTTTGATAGTGCCACCGGCAGTAAAGCAGTCCAGTGTTGGAACACTGTAAGTAAATACCGCGTAGCTAGTATGAGAACTCTACCCCATTTTCCCTTTTCGGAGCGTTGGGGCCGCGGTGGTGTATTGGTCAGACTACACGCCTCCCGTCAGGTCGAAACGGATTCGATTCCCGGCAGGATCGCTCCCGGATTTTCACATGTGGGAATCGTACCAGACGATGCCACTGGTCGGCGTGTTTTCTCGGGGTCTCCCGTTTCTCCCGCCCTTGCATTCCGGCGCAGCTCCATACTCACCTCACTTCACCCGCATCGGCTCTCACGACCTCGATATTAAGAAACACCCAAATCTCTCCACTCCACTCCCTTTACGAAGCGCACCGCCACCTCGCGCGGGGCAACGGTGGCTAAGCGGTTAGCCTGCTCGCCTCCCACCAAGGCGAACCGGGTTCAATCCCCAGCCGGGACACTCCGGATTCTCGCAAAGTGGAAATCGTGCTGGACGAGGCCGCTGGTCGGCGAGTTTTCTTGAGATCTCCCAAATCTCTTCGTTCTCTCACTCGCTTACCCCACCTCGCGCTTCAACGTGGCGGCCGCGCCACTTCCACAGTATTATAAGCGTCTGTGGACAGTCGAAGTCGTGACTACTGCGCATGCGCGTATGAAAACAAGCCACTTATTCATCAACTATCTTTGGTTAGTTTAAACTGCAAAAACGCTCATTCAACTAGTATTTCGATTTATTTTAAAATACAAAAACACGTACTATCCTAGGTAAGTTTTGGGGGTCATGTTAGGATGGAATACCATCTTGATAAAATGATGACTGCTCAGAGATGCATGCACACTACCACGGACTCAGCGATCCACACACTCGTATGATCAGTACGAAGGGCTGGGAGAGGAACTTCAAGATCGGTATCATATACATAAAACACATCGTTTTAACAACATCCACACTTCTTGAGTGTTTTAACTTTTTAACTTAAACATGAATAACACCGCTGTCATTCAGTTAACATACATTTTATCTTAACCCAATCGGTCCAGAGTCCACGGCTTCGGACATGCCATACAGGAAAGAAGCACACATTACGAGCTGCATACGAAAGTTACCTTGCCCAATGCAATCCTTTTCTTCCTTGTTTATCACGCGATTTGAAGGCGACTCTGCGAGAGAGTTTTTCGAATGGCTTAGCCCAAGTCTCGAAAGAGAAAGCAAGTATGTCACCGACTGTGAAAATAAATCAACAGGTCTGGTACGCATGAAACCTTAAATTAACACGCAGGAGAGTGCAGTTATACTTGCGCTTATTTTTCAAACTGTCACGAACGACGAGTGACACTTCGATGCCACTCGGTTCGACGNAATAAGTTTTAAAATTCGTGTGTAAATGTTTGTTTCACCTAAGCCTTTCATTTGAGATTTGTATTTTTTGCCAAAGAACTTTTTAAAACAACTGTAACTTTATAATGCATTTTTAGATATATTGATTGAACTGTTAAAAGTTAATTTTCCACTTAAAGAATAGTTTTATTGGGATTATACCATCGGTATTGTTACCAGCATCCATCCATCCATCACCTTGACAGTGTGAAACTGTTACACATGCATTTATTCTGTAGTTACATCACTTCTTGTTGCAGTGAGTATCAAGGAAACAAAGATACGTTGATTTAATTTACCACCAATTACGTGTACGTTTGTAATAAAACGTCAAGACAAGGAAACTAGTTTTCCTACTTCGCTGGCAACATTACTGAAAATATTCGATAATTTCCACGTAATCACATGTCAAAAGCATAACTTTGCTGTTCTCATAACACACAAATAAATCAACCATTTATAAAAAAAATTAAACAAAGACAACAGAAAGGTAATGTTTTTGTTTTATTTTAAGATGTGCTTAGCAGAAGATATTTTACAAAAACTCTAGAACCACCACACAAAAAAAATGCACAAAATGTAATATTAAAAAAAATATATATAAACTTGTTTAATCACACAAATATCTTGAGGTATGTCTTTTTTTTAAAAGATCAGAAACAATAAATTACAATATTATTTGAAGTATTATTGCAATAGGGCTAACATGTTGATTTTTTGTATAAATACTGAGACAGCTAAAATTGGTGTACCTGTGTGTTGTTTTGTCTACGCATTATTCTGGTTTTGTACGAGAGTCAC
This sequence comes from Clitarchus hookeri, assembly GCA_002778355.1. Taxonomy (NCBI): domain Eukaryota; kingdom Metazoa; phylum Arthropoda; class Insecta; order Phasmatodea; family Phasmatidae; genus Clitarchus; species Clitarchus hookeri. The sequence goes on from NQII01001563.1 coordinate 399,127, forward strand.
TGCAATAAAGTACGTCCGTGATAATGCTTCGTTAGTAAATTTATCATTTTGACATGTGACTATGTACATCTCAGCTGTTTTCCCGTGAAGTTCAAACACGCGTGCAAACCATGTTTCCCCCTTAGGCTAACCGCGGAATACATTTCAAATTATACTTCTCTCGACTCGCACGTACAAACAACAGACATACCCACAGCTTATTTGCGATACGAACTTTGGGGAATGAGAAGGCGTCATTATCCAGCAACATACCGGAACGTCGCGTTCGCAAATCAGCGCTTGGTAACCTACATGCCAGCCGGCAGCCCAGCCGATTGGGAATCTTTCGTAGCACGCAGTAACCAATCAGATAGAATGTCCATTCCCAGAGTCAGGAGCAGCCAATCAGGGAATAGGTACGCCTACATCAAAGGACCCGCGACGGCATTTGGCCTCTGTGTACACATCTGCTGTGTGGTCGAGGCGTGTGGCGACACATGTCGCCGTGGCTGCAGCCAGTCCTTGTGAGGTCTGAAGGGCGGAGAGCGACGCACTTCACCCTTCCACTCGGCAAAAACTGAGGGCGCGCGGGCAAATACAAACAAGCAGGGAGGGACGCCACGAGAAACTCTCCGTACAGCCCGGGTATCACCACACAGCGCACCACACACTAGACATCAGCTACACCTAGTTTCGTCTTCTTCGCGTGCCAACCGCATTCACTCGTCAATCACCAATACACAGGTCGAAGTCACGTGGTCAGCTGTCACGAACGAGTTTTGTTTACATTACACTTTTCAACACACCCGCTCTTTTATACGAATAAAATACTTTAAGTAGTGTCATTACATTCCAATAAGCCTGCTTAAACAGTGCTTAACCGCAAATCATATCCACGTTGTTTTTGATAGTGCCACCGGCAGTAAAGCAGTCCAGTGTTGGAACACTGTAAGTAAATACCGCGTAGCTAGTATGAGAACTCTACCCCATTTTCCCTTTTCGGAGCGTTGGGGCCGCGGTGGTGTATTGGTCAGACTACACGCCTCCCGTCAGGTCGAAACGGATTCGATTCCCGGCAGGATCGCTCCCGGATTTTCACATGTGGGAATCGTACCAGACGATGCCACTGGTCGGCGTGTTTTCTCGGGGTCTCCCGTTTCTCCCGCCCTTACATTCCGGCGCAGCTCCATACTCACCTCACTTCACCCTCATCGGCTCTCACGACCTCGATATTAAGAAACACCCAAATATCTCCACTCCACTCCCTTTACGAAGCGCACCGCCACCTCGCGCGGGGCAACGGTGACTAAGCGGTTAGCCTGCTCGCCTCCCACCAAGGCGAACCGGGTTCAATCCCCAGCCGGGACACTCCGGATTCTCGCAAAGTGGAAATCGTGCTGGACGAGGCCGCTGGTCGGCGAGTTTTCTTGAGATCTCCCAAATCTCTTCGTTCTCTCACTCGCTTACCCCACCTCGCGCTTCAACGTGGCGGCCGCGCCACTTCCACAGTATTATAAGCGTCTGTGGACAGTCGAAGTCGTGACTACTGCGCATGCGCGTATGAAAACAAGCCACTTATTCATCAACTATCTTTGGTTAGTTNCCAACTATCCTTGGTTAGTTTAAACTGCAAAAACGCTCATTCAACTAGTATTTCGATTTATTTTAAAATACAAAAACACGTACTATCCTAGGTAAGTTTTGGGGGTCATGTTAGGATGGACTACCATCTTGAAAAAATTATGACTGCTCAGAGATGCATGCACACTACCACGGACTCAGCGATCCACACACTCGTATGATCAGTACGAAGGGCTGGGAGAGGAACTTCAAGATCGGTATCATATACATAAAACACATCGTTTTAACAACATGCACACTTCTTGAGTGTTTTAACTTACACACGAATAACACCGCTGTCATTCAGTTAACATACATTTTATCTTAACCCAATCGGTCCAGAGTCCACGGCTCCGGTCATGCCATACAGGAAAGAAGCACACATTACGAGCTGCATACGAAAGTTACCTTGCCCAGTGCAATCCTTTTCTTCCTTGTCAATCACGTGATTTGAAGGCGACTCTGCGAGAGAGTTTTGCGAATGGCTTAGCCCAAGTCTCGAAGGAGAAAGCAAGTATGTCACCGACTGTGAAAATAAATCAACAGGTCTGGAACGCATGAAACCTTAAATTAACACGCAGGACAGTGCAGTTATACTTGCGCTTATTTTTCAAACTGTCACGAACGACGAGTGACACTTCGATGCCACTCGGTTCGACGNAGTGCAGTTATACTTGCGCTTATTTTTCAAACTGTCACGAACGACGAGTGACACTTCGATGCCACTCGGTTCGACGACTCCCCTTAGACTGGCAGCATAATGAATACGAATTGGTTATGACTTGAGATTGCGCGTATTCGTATAAAGTCACTCGAACAGTATCTCCGTAAGATACAGGAAGGAAGTTCTCACATTAGAAGCGATTCAGTCGTCCAACTACAGACTTTCAAACCTGCAACCAAATCCCAACTAACTAGTTGGGATTTCTCGTGAAGTCGTGCAACATGACTAGTTATTTTAGCATGTTTTTGCGTGGTTCCATAATTAATTCAGTTTCGCTTTCGAGAGGAAATGCTTTTGGGACCAAAAAAGACTACCATTACAATTCCAGAAGCTCCAAGAGAGATGTGTGGAAGGAGGTGGCTTCGTGCTTTAAGTATATATGGTTGGCCCACGCACTCCTTATTTGTCGTTTTAACATATTGTTTTCGAGGAGGCGCGATTTAAAGTTTACTTCACAAATCACTTCAACTTAGAAAAACGCGAAATAAAAATGCACCACTGAGCGGGAGCTGGGGGTCGGTCTCAATGCGTGGAATCAAGTCGTACGACCAAGTCTCGCGTAGTCGAGGTCGTAAGTGTGGCTACCCTATATCGCCTCTCTGCGAGGTATCCGGCGGGAAACGTTACAGAAATGTATTACTTTTCTCACTGTGCACCAACCGCGCATTATTAATGTACGTACTGCACTGGTGCCACCAGCATAACGATAAACACATACAAAAACTTCAGATAATTAACACAGCAGGGGTTATGGTAATGGGGTTCCAGTGTAACAGCAACCAAACTTCTGTAGCTACTAGTATCAGAATATTGTGTTAGTTACCTCTCTCTAGTTGCTGCGGGAACAACCTTACTAGAAGTTAAGGATTTTTTCAGTTGAAGGAACTGTGTTGTTTTTAGAAGTAATTGAGTGCTGCAGGAGCAGGAGCGCACACAGGATTTTTTTCTTTGAGAAGAGTGGCAGTAAATAAGTTTCAAGCAAATTCATTACTCGCATAAAATAAATCCTTCAAACTAAAGGTTTTACAAGGCGGTGTATTCACATAGTGTTACGGACACATTTATTAACTGCAATTATAAATAACTCTCATTGGTATATTATTACGTAATTTATTGAGGACAGAAAAAAATAAATGCTAAATTTGTTACGAAATAGTGTGTGAACCCCTAAACAGGAACACCGGGAACATTTTTTTTTTTTTGCAGGATAACAATATTTAGACGATACCAAAAACCCGTCTAAGTTTTTTATGTATAATAAGAGTCTGTGATCAATCATTCTTAAACTGTATTCCGGACACCTACGGGTCCTTGAGCTTATTGTCAGGGGACCGCGAGTGAAACTAATATATTTTACTTTTCATAAAACTGTTGTAATCGTGCTGCAACTGTATAAGTTTTTTTGTTACTGTTTTTTGTAAATTTTGTTGTAAACTAAACTTGAGATTGTAACAATTTGCATTGTGAAAAATAAATAGGTTGTGCTGTATACATGGAAATACTTTCTTACATTGTGTTGAAGCAACAGATGGAGGTCCGGCAAAATATCCATCATATCACAGGGAGTTTATGAATCATAAAGCTACAAGAGCCCCTGGTCAAGACGGAATGTGTATACTTAAGGTTGGGTGTGCCGTGCCAACAAGAGTGTTATCTTTTTCTCAGAGCGGAGGAGTGAGCGAAGAAGTGCAGCGTTGGCGAGACGTCAGCGACTGTACGGGCGGCCTTATGAAGAGGCGTACAGCAGCGGGAAGGAAGATTGCCTCTCTCGCTGGAGGTGCAATTACCGACTGCGCGTGCGAGGGTGCTCGCTCCCCCTCCGCCTCTCCTCTCGCGCACTTCAATACGGCTTATTGACGAGTGGGCGAGGAGCCCCCCCACACACGGCCCAGCCTGCTGTGAAATTACCTCGGGAGTCAAGAGGACTCCACGTCCTGCGACACTGGCCCTGCCTGCCTTCCAGGAGCGTCACTGCGTCTTCCTGCCTTCGAGGAGCGTCACTGCATATACCTGCGTCCCGCCACGCGATACTCCACCCACCTGGCGCTAACTGCTCTCGGGTCTCACATTCCTCAGTCGTCCATGAAGAGTTGCGCCCACATTTTATTTATTACCATCTTCCTTGGGGATATGGGTACAAATTAAATAAAGTATAGGGGCAACTCTTCATGGACGATCAACCATCGACAACTTACTCGTCAGGATTGACAACCATCTCAGCTAATCAGCCTTCGATTAACCAGTGCCCAGCCTATGAGGGAAATAACGTCTGAAACGTTGGAAAAGAAACCCTGGACGTGGCTCAAAACCGAAGCCCAGCAGATTGTGACAAAGTCCACCAAAGCCTGAAATATATTTTACATATTATAAATTTTTTTTAAATTTTGTTTTAAAAAAATTAAATACAGGTAGATTTTAATTATTATTTTTTTATTATTTTCGACTTTCCCTGAATTTTTATATGACAATTTTTCCTATGCACATCTTAATTGGATTAAGGCAATACCTTTCTGCGCCCCTTCTTGTGCTTTTTCTGTGAACGATTTGCTTAAGCTAATCTTTGCATTCGAAAACCGCGATACTGTGGATACGGAATGTGATTATGCAGGCAGTACGGAACCTACTTATTTCTGCAGGAAATGGCATTAAATGCAATGTATATATACGAATTGAAAACAGTCGGCAAGAATTCAAAACATTGACCAGTTTGCAACGCAACGTTGCTAAGTGCTCCGCTTAGTTGGCATATGGAGTGTGTTGCAGAGGTTTGGTAAAAATCACGTGATTATATAACGGTTAGATATTTTGTAGCGGTGTCTAAACGCGAAAAGTGTTTAAAAGCGCCTCGTACCCACAGAGAAGTTTCAAGTTCTCATTTCAACTACAAGGATTATTATGAAGTTGAGTTGAGAGATTCTGGCTGCTCTTAAAAACTAGGTCTTCAGAGCCGATGAGGGTGAAATGAGATGAGAATGGAGCAGCACCGGAATGCAGGGGCGGGGGAAACGAGAGATCCCCGAGAAAACCCACCGACCAGTGGCATCCGGTACGATTCCCACTTGCGAAAATCCGGAGTGGCCCATCTAGTCATTGAATCCGGTTAGCCATGGTGGGAGTTGAACAGTCTAACCGCTCAGAAACCGCGGCACCAAGTATTATAATTGGAGCCGCGGTGGTGTAGTGGTTACACCCAGTGCAAGAATTATTTTATTTAGGCGTGAAAATGTCTAGAACGGGTGTTTTCAGAATCAGTTTAAGCCGCTAAATTCAAACAAGAGAGTTGTTTTAGACCCGCGTCATACTTTTATCTTTATTAAGCGTGACATAAAATTATAGGGTCACCGCTTAAAGTCACGTTCAGGTGAGTCGCTGACAGAAAGACTGCACGCCAGTTGAGCGTCTTGCCCGTAAAGGCGATTAAGCAAGTGGCGAGTGAGCCAGAGTCGGCTTTAGAGCTCACGCGTTTCGAGACCTCGGAACGCACAAAATAGCTGCAAACAGGCGGAAACACAGAATAAAAATGAGGTAGACCGTTTATTCGTATTTTGTTTATATCTTAACTTTCACAAGACAAGCACTTTTATATCAATAAAATACTTTCATCAACTTGAATTTAATCAAACTGCATTACAAATTGGTTAGAGGAAGCATACAAGCATCTCAAAGGACTTGTTTACCAACAGTGTTTTAACCTCAAATCCAATCCACGCCGTTTTTGCTAGTCGTGTTTGCAGAAAAACAGTTTAATGTTAGGACAAGGAGACTGTTCGCAGCCAGCGAGATCGGTCTACCTCATCTTTAGTCTACGGGCGGAACCCGTTAACTGGCGGATCCAGGAACAACACAGATGTGGAAGTACGGAGCGAGAGTCGTGGCCGCAATTCGCGACGTAGAACGATAACGTGATGTTNTACAAGGTAAGTACCGGACTACGTGCCTGCCGGCAGAGGAGAACCAGATAAAGAGGATGACGGCGTGCATTCCCGCCGAGGTCGTACCCGCGGACCGCCCTCTGACGTCATGGCCCCCGCCACAAGGTTGTGCCACCTCGTCGTGCGGGAGCGAGGCCTTCACGGTCACCGTGGGCTCCGAACCACATTACCTTCCACACGGCGCTGTTGAAAGGTGCCGGACGAAACGCAGCACATTTCAAGTTCTTATTTTACGTCGCACGGTTACAGGCACAACGGCCACAGACGACGTGGCCCCGCGCCATCAACAATGTGTGGGTTCGAGCCCTGAATTCTGTTCAGAACCAAATCCAAGCACTAGGAAACCTAGTCGTACTTCACATTACAACGGTATTTCAAGTTTTCTTAACTAGACGAAAAAACGAAATGCCATAAAAATTTACGTATACGCATTTTTTGGATGACAGCTCCTTTAACCCAAACTTGTTTATTTAATGTTACTACAACCAATTACAGCAACTTTTGCATAATGAACAAACGAGTGAATTTTTGTACACAAGTTTCCTACAGCTATCTAGTAATTTACGCATCAATGTAAGACCATCCTTTTATTTTATCTTTTAACTAAAGTTGGTAATAGATCCCCAACAAAATAAACATTACTTAAAATAAGCTAAAATAATTCTACATTCATATCGTATATTTATTGGTATAGGCACAAAAGTTTCAACCTCTCTTTTACAATGCTCCGTCTACAAAAAAAAAAAAAAAAAAAGGCGTTTCCTCAGTTGTGGTAAAAAATAATCACGTTTAAAAACCTACAATTTCAAAAAACTCTGGCATTATCCCTTCATGGGCACAAGTCCCTTTGACAGCTACTAATAAAAAATTCCACATTTGTACAGAAAAACCAAACTTAGCACAGCAACGTAAAAGTATCGCGAGTCCGTCTATGAGGAATGACTCTGCCAGCATCTTGTCTGTGTCGTTGCTCAGTTTATAGAAATGTTTTTTTATTATTGTGCGAAAAACGTTATATTCAGTTTTTTTCTTTAAGAGGAAGGGAGAAGGGGCGGAGCGTGTTCAAAACACAGACACATCGTCGATGTGGTAAGTGCAGGAGCCAACCTGCGAGACGCCTCCACTTTCTATAGCACTTGAGTAAATATTCGTTTCTCATCACCAGGGGAACGTGAATTTCGCGTTGGCAACAGCCTAGACTGTCAATCCTTTAGATATTCGGACCACACTTGTTTATTCATTGGCTGCTGGGGCTTTTATTATTATTATTATTATTATTCAGCTTGGTTGCACGCGATACGGCTACATTATTTCTTCCTGACTATTACTAGTTGAGGAGCTGAACAGGGCGTGTGAGAACCATCGTGGTTCAATCACAACATGAGTACTATAGTATACGTTCTTGGAGCCTAGCCCGCTACGGGAAGAATTTGTGAATTCTTGAAATACACGTACCTCTACTCATCACTTTGTGGCGATGTCACACGAACATGCATGGACATCAACCAGCCACCAGCCTCGTTCCTCGTATAAACAAAAGTGTTAAAAACTGTTTACTGTTGCACAATAATCACTCGGTGAGCTGATTGAAAGAATGTTAAAAATTCCCTCGCTATAACAGAAGAAACTAATTTCATACTGCATTAATAATTCACAGGTGGGTGCCACGTAACACTCGGGATTTGAGCCCACAATCCTTCAACCAACGTGTAAATAACTACGTTTCTGGGAGGTTAAGTAGGCTGCTCTACGACCCAAGTCAAACAGACCGGCAGCAATCTAGAACTTATTTAAACAAAAAAAAAACACCTGCGATTTAATATAAGTTATCTGTACGCTCATTAAACAAGCAACCAATACAGCACGCAAAAATTCACGTGCCATAACATGTGCTTTTCAATGTGTCGTAATCAAAATGACACAAAAATCCAATTCCACTTCAACAAGAACTATCTGAAAACAGGGACTAAGTAAACGGAACTAATCCTTAAGTTTTATGTAGTCTGCAGACTTTCGTGAGACATAATTTGTAAAGCTGAAGCACGAAATGTAACTGCTTTTATAACTAACTAATTTTGACCAATAAAGACGTTTGCCGCAATGACAAAGTAGTCGTTGACCTCTTAACAAGCTGATCCGTGCCACAGCACGGCTAGCGCAAATTGAGCTGCGCCGGACAGATCAACAATTGGTATGACTGCCGTCCAGCTGTCGATGGGGGTACCACCACGCAGTCTACCAAGATCAGCAAACACGTCGAGTGGCGAGCGCACTCGATGCGCACCGAAACTTTGCACCGGCCGTACACGACGGGCAACAAACTTTTATCGGTCCAGCCGCTGCTCATTAATCCTTGCATATGGCTGCCTTCACTTCGTACGTGTAACATGCGCCATTCAATAGAGTCGGCAAAACTTCTGCAAGAAAATCAGTAAGTAGAAACATGCTGATCACTTAAGCGACTACATTTGCTTACGCCTGACACACTACCCAGTGGCATTGACTCGCAAGTCGGTAACATGTAAGACTCATTGATTCTCATCAAGGATATGGTTTCGTACACACTATGAAAAGAAAGTCCACAAGGGGACAAAATACCGAGCATAATGACAATAAACTGTGGCGCGAGGATATCAAGGTACCCTCATAGGGGCAGCGAGAGCTTGCAGGCTAGAGCGCTCGTCTCCAAGGCGAACCGGTTCGATTCCCGGCGGGGTCACTCCCAGGATTTTAGCATGTGAGAATCGTGCCGGACGATGCCGCTGGTCAACAGGTTTTCTCGGGGATCACCACTGGCATTCCGGCGCCGCTGCACACCTCGCTTCACCCTTGTCAGCTGTCAAGACCCCGATGTATAAAGCCGTCCAAACCTCTCCACTCCACATATACTCTCATATTGTCTTCAATGGGGTGACCAAACTATTGAAGTGATTGTTATAAAAACACGTAAACTGCGTCACGTAGCGCGCCCTAGAATGGGGGCAGCAGAACCCTATTTCACGAATTTACGGAACTCTTTATTCGGAAACCGTGGGGAGCCTTCACTTTCTCAAGGCATCGCATTAAGTGAAGCTCTAGCTGGATACGCGATATACTGCAGTGATAATAATAACGGAAGTACTCCGAGAAAACCTACACGCACTAAATTTACAACATTTGCTACGTTTCCACGTGTGAAACCCCGGAGCCTGATCCCCCGCAGATAGAACCTGGATCACCAAGATCACTCAATGACATTACTGTTCTTGACGTATACACAGGAGAACACCACACGGGATTGGCACGTGTCACATTAGGACAGACTGATTAGACCGCATCACAACTGAAATGTTTAAAATAATTTATTCCCAATCTAATAATTGAGCAACAAGCCACAAAGGGAGCTGCCAGAGTAATCTCCCTTACACTTGCAACTGTTTATATCCAAATTCATCCACTGAGGTCAAGTTCAAAGTTCAGTATCATGTTAATCAAATCGCGATAAGTTTATCTCAAAGTTTCTCCAGTCAGGCGCTTGTAGCCCTAACTAAGCCATATTTTTGTCATCAACAGACACTCTTTCACGTCTCGAATTAATTATCGTAGGTCCGGCTTTAAGTTCTCATAAATGGTTTATTTACCACAAAATTGTAAGATACACATAACCAAGATTTGTAAAATTATAGGTATTACAGCATGGTACATTGTTTAGGACCAAATGTAGCAACGTGGGAATTAATTAAAATTATTAATGGTGCAATGTAAAGTAAGAACATGCTCTGGTTAATTTTTTCGTTGCAACAACACAGGTCTCAAAGTTTTTCCATGCAGAAGAATATGGTTTATGAAACATGAAAAATCTTAATATTTTGAGATATTAAATTCTGTATCAGGGCCCATTGTACTTGTGAACGACTGTCGAGCATGTCTCAGTTCCTTTGTGGGTCCAAAGTACTGTCTATAAGCACAAGTCCAAAGGGTAGGTGTATCAATCAATGTAATGACTAACTTCTACGAAATAACATATATGTTTTGACAAACCCCCATCAGCTGATCTACATTTCCATTAAAACGAATTACATGAGACGGGTGATCTGCAAGGTAGATATATTGGAATCCATTCTGCGTGGGGCATGCCTATAATATAAAATTTCGTAACAACGTGGGAACATGGCGGCCATTATTTTTCAACAGATGTGTAAGCCTACTCTGGAGTAATTTTAATTATTTATCAAAAATGTTTTAAATGTATTCTAGATAAAGTTTCTGAGATGTGTATCAGCCAGAGAGAAGTTATATTANTTGAGATGTGTATCAGCCAGAGAGAAGTTATATTAGTAATGCGCCGTGATTCACGTAATTTTCTTTTTCTATTGTTTCGAAGTAATTTTTAATGTAGGCCTAACACAGTGAATTAAATATCTATTTCACCTCAAAATATTTCAGATTTTATTTTCAAATTCAACTACCACACGAATACTCCTATATGGACAACATCACAATCCTNCAGATGTGTAAGCCTACTCTGGAGTAATTTTAATTATTTATCAAAAATGTTTTAAATGTATTCTAGATAAAGTTTCTGAGATGTGTATCAGCCAGAGAGAAGTTATATTAGTAATGCGCCGTGATTCACGTAATTTTCTTTTTCTATTGTTTCGAAGTAATTTTTAATGTAGGCCTAACACAGTGAATTAAATATCTATTTCGCCTCAAAATATTTCAGATTTTATTTTCAAATTCAACTACCACACGAATACTCCTATATGGACAACATCACAATCCTNCCTCAAAATATTTCAGATTTTATTTTCAAATTCAACTACCACACGAATACTCCTATATGGACAACATCACAATCCTGAACGCCTGTGTCACGTGCCAATTCAGTTCTAATTTTCACAGCATGCATAATCAAATTACTTCGTATTTATGACTGTAACGAGTGGCAATTGTGACTTACGCATAATTAGACACAATATAGCTGCAGTGCGTTTGTAGTCGTCAGACTATTATAAACCCCCCCCNCTCACCAACAAAAACATTGGCGAATCGGGTTTCAGTTCCGGTTGGGACCACGTCCGCGTTTTTGCATCTGAATGTTGGCGTTTCTCGGGGTATTCCCGTTTTATTAGCCCTTCCATTCCATCGCGGCTCCATTTGAGGGACCTTTATCTTGTGGACGTGACGTGTGTCACCACGAAAACACATCCCCGGGAGGGCGTTATCCCTGCACTAGGTTCCACCTCCCGCTCAACATTTGTTTATTTACAACACAGAGGTCTCGTTGCAGTGAAGTGGCTCACTACAAGTGTTGAATCATTCCGGGAATATCTGTGGTTCAAGGGATAACCCTTTCTTGCATCCCACTGTGTATCTATAGGCTGTTCACGGTAAAGTGTGCTATTTTAAAATTACAATTTGAAGAAAAATCACTGCCCTTCAATTACATGTATGCTACATCACACACTGGCATGCAGATTCGCATTCAAGTTGTCAGAAAATTGAGAATAATGATTATGAGTATTTACATTGTATTACTGGTGTAATTTTTCAAATAACGGTAAATCGAGCTGTTGTTTTGCCTTGCACCCATTATAGTGGGCCTACGAATTGACATATTATTAGCATTGGCATACAGCTTCTCGACAATTTCACGTTTACACTTGACTGGCGCATGAATAAATTCACGAGGCAATGTAAATTTTCCTTATGGCGGAAGAATACACAATGAGGAGAAAAGTATGTCTTAAGCAGGGCTTCCAGAAGTGCTCACTTTACCGTGAACAGCCTACAGTATCCTTTCTTGGAGCCACGTGTGCTTTAAGAGGGATCTATCCCCGCCATCTTGAATTTGCAGAATTGTTCGCAACAACCTGCATGAAATACTTTGTATTAAGTTGTACGAAATGACAGGATATGGGGCATTGATTTTGTTCATTTTCTAAAGTTGGTATCGCTTGATTACTGTGGCTTGTTTTACTGCTGTAATCACCGGAAATTAAAAATTGTTTCTTCCCAGCAGCAGTTATTATTTAAAAATTCACAAACGCAATGAAGCTGTAACGACTTGATACATCTTGGGAAGCTATTATTTTATGCTCTGCCGTGCAGAAAATTTTGTTAAAGCAGCTGTAATGTAACATACGGCGGGAAATTTATAAATAACAAATGGCGAGGATTGATTCCCTGTGATCCTAGTATCTAATTAGTCTGCACGCATAGATAAAGCGACACTGAGGGGCTGTTACAAACAAAATTTGCTATGTTGTCTATTATACAAAAAGAAATCATCTAAATAGAAACTGACTTTAAAACTATATTTTATTAAGTTTTGATATCTGGAACTACTTTATACAACTCCTAGCCACCATAACTGTATCTAACTCAACTAGTGTTCACACATGGAAAGTGATTATTTTCAAATGTTGATTTAAGAAGTGTTCAATAAACCCATGAAAGTAGGGATGTTAAAATAATATCACTACATTGAAATTACGATATTATATTAACACCAAATCGATATGTATAGTTGATATATTTCAACGATATTTTATCGAATCAATATATTTTTCCAGGTATCGGAAAGAAAATTTTTTTTAATGCTCTTCTTTTAATAATGTATGTTTTGAATACAAAAATTCGATTAAAACTGTATTACGTTTACTTTGGCAACATTCACTAAAAACAGGAACTACGCATTTCTGCAATATCTCGTGTCCTCAATATGTAATATTCCAAACAATTTTACATTTGTCAAGTTTATTACTACATAAAGTATTGAATTACAATATACTGAAAATACAATTTATTTCGATATGTCGTTTCGTAAAACGATACTTTTATAGATAAACCATATAAATAATAGCGATAATTTTTTCCGATAAACATCCCTACGTAAATTACTACAATAATACTGAGAAATGTTTCAGGAATGAAGTAAAGGAGTGAGGTGATGGTAGAAATTAAAGATAAGGTCGACTAATATCCGTCTTCTGCGCACATTCATAGCATAAAATCAATCATCACCAGTAGAACTTGTGAAATCACNAGGTCGACTAATATCCGTCTTCTGCGCACATTCATAGCATAAAATCAATCATCACCAGTAGAACTTGTGAAATCACACACTAACACAGTGACAAAGTCTTCTGTTTATGTTCGCTTTTTCGTACAAAATCAATATTTTGCGAATCTTGAATCTATTCTAGTACCATAAAACTTGGTCAAAGGGATTGCACTAACATTTGAAAACACGCGTTCACGTAAACACGTATGTAAGTCGAAGTCAAACCACATTCTCTATCCATTCCAACGTGTCAGTTTGCATTATTCTGCATACTGGTTGTAGCCAGCCAGCCTCATGAACATCCAGTCAGAATCACGCCTCCTTCGCTATCGTGTTATAAACAAAANAGGTCGACTAATATCCGTCTTCTGCGCACATTCATAGCATAAAATCAATCATCACCAGTAGAACTTGTGAAATCATACACTAACACAGTGACAAAGTCTTCTGTTTATGTTCGCTTTTTCGTACAAAATCAATATTTTGCGTATCTTGAATATATTGTAGTACCATAAAACTTGGTCAGAGGGATTGCACTAACATTTCAAAACACGCGTTCACGTAAACACGTATGTAAGTCGAAGTCAAACCACATTCTCTATCCATTCCAACGTGTCAGTTTGCATTATTCTGCTTACTGGTTGTAGCCAGCCAGCCTCATGAACATCCAGTCAGAATCACGCCTCCTTCGCTATCGTGTTATAAACAAAANTACTGGTTGTAGCCAGCCAGCCTCATGAACATCCAGTCAGAATCACGCCTCCTTCGCTATCGTGTTATAAACAAAATATTTAATTTAGTTACGTATGTGTTATGTAGCAAATTACTACTCTTGACAATAAATTAACTTATTAGTCATTTCTTCTTTTATGTTTTTAGATACGTGGTGGTGGCGACGACACTCCAGAGTGACTCATCCGCGTCCGCCATCTAACACAGCACTGATAACATAGCGTGTTTGTGGGACCGCGGTGGCGGTGACGACACTCCAGTGAGACTCATCCGCGTCCGCCATCTTGCACAACACTGATAACATAGTGTGTTTGTGGGACCGCGGTGGAGTAACGGCTAGGGCACCCATCTCCCACCAAGGCGAACAGGGTTCGATTCCCGCCGCGATCGCTCCCGGATTTTCGCACATGGGAATCGAGCCGTTTCATGCCGCTGGTCGTCGGGTTTTCTCGGGGATCTCCCGTTTCCCTTGACCTTGCATTCCAGCGCTGCTCCATTTCCACCTCGTTTCATTCTCATCGGCTCTCAAAACCTCGTTGTTAGCTCCGCCCAAATCTCTTCACTACATTCCACTCCCTGCATTTTTACCCCGAAACAAACGTAACAGATAAACACTATTGTAAGCTGCAAGGACATGCATTTCCTTATGCACACAGATTACTTAAATGTTAGACAGCCTTGATCGACGCAAGCAATAACACAAATTACTACGTTTGGCATTTGAAAATTACAAAATACTGTCGGAAATATTTTCTGTCGCAGTCTTATTGTGAACCGACTATACGATGTTCACGGTAAAGTGAGCACTATTGAGGCCGTAGTTACTTTTTTCCTGTAAGCCATTTTTTATCCTTCCATCAATTTTTTAAAATTAATATTTCCATGCAAGTAATAAACAGGTGTATATATTTAACCAAACTCAAAAGTTAACGTCTAAGACTACAAAAANTAATATTTCCATGCAAGTAATAAACAGGTGTATATATTTAACCAAACTCAAAAGTTAACGTCTAAGACTACAAAAAGTGCTCGCTTTACCGTGAACAGTATTGCAGCTGGTGAAAACTTGATGTGGGGAGTGTACTGCGGCGTACGTGCAGGTTGCGAGGCGAGGTGCGATAAGGCCGGCCGGTATCGCATCAGGCACAATGGAGCATATATCTCCGCTGCCTTGTGGAGAGGCGCGAGCAGACAGCGAGGTTTGCAGGCGTGCCAACCCACGANAATATTTCCATGCAAGTAATAAACAGGTGTATATATTTAACCAAACTCAAAAGTTAACGTCTAAGACTACAAAAAATGCTCGCTTTACCGTGAACAGTCTTGCAGCTGGTGAAAACTTGAGGCGGGGAGTGTACTGCGGCGTACGTGCAGGTTGCGAGGCGAGGTGCGATAAGGCCGGCCGGTATCGCATCAGGCATAATGGAGCATATATCTCCGCTGCCTTGTGGAGAGGCGCGAGCAGACAGCGAGGTTTGCAGGCGTGCCAACCCACGAGCCTCGCTGCATGCGCTCGGCCTTGCTATAACGGTTATTCTACTCCGGTTCGGAAGATCGCTGTAAAAATGTTTGGAATTCAAATTATTTTCGCCACTAGGTAAACGCTAATGTGTCGTCTTTGTACCAGATTTTCTCTATTTCCCACGTAAAAAAACTAGGATAATTTCAATAATCATAAATCAAACGTAAAATAACTTCGTAAAAAAGAAAAATCTTACTCTTTTATCATTTACATAGATTAAAATTTTAAGTTACCTTTTGGAACACTGCGGACCTAGCGGCGGGAATTTTCCCTATGCCAAACTCTCCCATAAGAAAAATCGTTTTGTTCCTAACCTGAGTAGAATAAACCTTAACCGTGCTAACGTTTCTTCTACTCAGGTTGTGAAACTCAATGCTATTAGTTTGGCAACTAAAAATGTTCACCGCCAGGTACCACTAATGTTGCATGTCTACACGATTTTCTTCGTTTTACATGTAAACTAATGGGATAATTGCAATTTTAATAAAGTAAATATAAATTTTTTTTAAATGTTCCTATTTGTATTGAGTTAGAACATACGTAAATAATAAACTTTTTCCTTCGCCGTTGCATTTAACGAAATATGCCCACGTGTTATTTAATATTCGGTCTTAAAACTGCATTTAGCAGGAAACATTTACATCAAAGGGAACAATGCATCGCCTTTGTACGCACTCAGTTTCATAATATTTTGCATGAGAACTATTTGTTACTGGGCATTACCAACAAACTCATTTTCTCCCTGTTTTCTTCATATTAATAATACGTGAAATTATATCATTTATAGGTAAAAAAAACATGTAATAAATCGATTTAAACAAAAATAAGTTATTTTTATGTTAACATAAGCATAAAGCGTTTGCGATACATTAACTTGTATATTTAGGAAACAAGCATAAACTTCATACGTGGGGTAATTTTTCAAGGGTTTGATTCAGAAAGTTTTAAGATACTGTGAATAGACCATACAAAACACTTGTGACACCTGAATCGAAAATTCCTTCTGATGACAGGTATATTTATTTCGCTCTTAAATTCGTAACATTTTTCCAGTAAAATAAACGTGTTTACAAAACGTCAACTCCAANCGTAACATTTTTTCACTAAAATAAACGTGTTTACAAAACGTCAATTCCAAACACACTTAACATTTTAACCCTGGCAGGCATATATTACAATTTGAACCAAATACGAAGTTTTTACACAAAAATATTGAATTTCCCAATTTTCCCGCCAGCTTAAAAGCGACTTCTTTGGCGGAAATTTACCCCATGCCAAACTCTACCATGAGGAATGACGTTTTGTTATTAACGTGAGAAGAATGAACTTTAGACGTGCCACCAACAACCGACAGTCATAACTGCTAACGCTGACGCGCGGTTTCAGACGACTATTACGCGCGTCATGAGCAAGCGTTTTTGTAAGCGCCACATGTGCCGTGCGTCATAAAAGGAAGATATGGTAGCAGGAGGGGGAGTACAAAAAAACCGTGTCGCCTATCTTTGTATTACAGCAATCGTGATGGCATGTTTGATGAAAAAAAAACGTTTTTTGACGAAACTATCAGATGTGTCCTCACGAAAATAAAAGACGAGGCCCGAAATGTACTTCCGAGATATCACGCGTTCTATAGATATTATTTTGGAGTCCTCCAGCGTCGTTAGAAACGACTCTTTCACGACTGCTGTCTCTTAAAACCTGCTGCCAGGAACGAGCGAAACAAAACTGTGCTGAACATTGCCCCAGACTTTCCACCAATAAAATGATAGGATCACTGGTTGGAAGTCCCATAGGTACTCGCAGTACGACGAGAACACTGCACGCCGGTTCAAGGCCTTGCCAGTACCGGCGATGGCGCACTTGTTCTGCTCTGTAGTGACGCCCTTATCGCTCACGATCATTCCCCGCCATTTTGCATTTATAAATTTTTTGCTACAAGTTTATTTAAGAATGTTAGACGACATTTTTCGCACGACGCGATATAAATAATAGCTTCTCAAGCTTTATAATTATTACAGCCGTTGTATATTCTCACGTACTATATCGTGCGAGGCAGTAAGTTCGCGTATCATGGCTGTCCATCGTTGTCCATCTCTCAAGTGCTTATCAATCAAATCTTGCAACAACAGCTTCACTGGCGTTATTAATTATTTTACTGGTGACAGCCAGCAAGAAATAACTAATTTTTTCGTGCCGGCATTCACAGAAATGATACTAGCAAACGTAGTACAACAGTACATATTTTAGAACATGTGCAAAACAATGTCCTATTTCTTATCGATGCCTAAAATAAATGCGATCTCGCCAGCGGTGAGACATTGTATCGCAAGTACAAAACGCGACAGAACTGACGCTGCGACACACTTTTCAGATCGCGACGGAATGAATGACACAATGCAGAATATCGAAGCACTCACTGCTTCGTGTGTATTAAAGGGAATCGCGCTAATGTGATCGCGGTGAGTGAATTCGAACCGGCGGTTTATAGATAATTTAAAAATTAGTTCCCTGCGAACCAACAGGTTAGCGTAGAGATGGGAGGGTAGATGCATTTCAATTATACCACACTTCCTGCGTTAGCCGAAGTACCTAGACGAATTATTTCTAATGATTATATAAAATTAACAGAGACGACACAGAAAGACATAAAATAACCCACCAGATGCCAGAAAATCGGTTTCGTACTTTCTATATAGCGTAATTTAATGAAGGATTCATCTGAAAATACTTAGAACTCATGAAAGATAAACAATAATCCTACATATTACAGAGACACAGCAACAGCCACAACTGATCGTTATATAGGCAAACTTGATCGAAAATGTGCGAAGTTATTTAGAAAATTATTATTTTAGACATGTGTCAACGCCACTCAACCTGAAAACATTAAGTATTATAAAAAATTAATGAATTAGTGCTTGCAAAAATTAATGCGCAAACTCAAGTCCATTACTCAGTAGATACAGTACTCGACAGTGAAGAAACTGTGCACTATCGCACAGAATTTCTTAATTCATTGAATCCTTCTGACATGCCACCACACAAACTGATTTTAAAAGTTGGAGATCCCATAATTTTATTGCGAAATATAAATACACCGAAAATATGCAATGGGGTTCGATTACAAATAAAAAGTTTAAAAAGTTATCTCATTTAAGGTACTATTCTAACTGGTTGCGGTACTAGAGAATCTGTTTTAATACCTAGAATACCAATGATTCCTTCGAATTTTCCTTTTAATTTTAAAAGAGTCCAATTTTCAATAAGAGTTTGTTTTGGTATGGCCATAAATACGGCACNTCGAATTTTCCTTTTAATTTTAAAAGAGTCCAATTTTCAATAAGAGTTTGTTTTGGTATGGCCATAAATACGGCACAGGGTCAAACACTTAATATGACTGGAGTGGATTTGAGTGGAGCAAGTTTTTCACACGGACAACTATACGTAGCCCTTTCGCGTTTCACGTTAAACAGAAATCTTTTTGTGCTGGCGGTCGGAGGCAAAACGATTAATGTTGTATATAAAGAAATTTTCTAAACCACTATCATATAATATTGTTATAATAGAGAGGTATGAATGTGGATAAAGCTAAGGAGGTAGGTATGTCACGATCGTGGTAAATGGAGGTCCATAATCTCTACCTGCCCCTCTGGGAGACAGGCGTGGCGTGTATGTATGTATGTTATACATGATAGTAGTTAATTAATTTACTATCATATAATATTGTAATTGTCTTTTCCCAATGTATGTATTTGTGTATCGCTGTAAAAACTAAATTGTACCCGGGCGAAGCCGGGCCGGGTCGCTAGTATAACTTATACTAAAAAATGAAATGTTATGCATAACCTCAAGATATCTATAATTGCACAGGTGAGAGTTTTTGTAAACTGAGAGAAAGGCCAACAAAATATTTTGTTGAGTACACAAAACTTAAAAAGCAACAAAATAAATTAGACTGTCAACAATATATTCAGTTGAATCAACTGTGTGTATTTTTTTGGATACTCGTTTGATTCCCTTCGCTCGAAAATACAGCTCGAGAGTTTGTTTTCATTTTTTGTGACAGTTAAGATAGTAACGGTGTTTGTTAGGGCACTTATTGGTGCATAATAATGATATAAGCATCCTAATGAAACAAGTTCAATAAGAAATAAAAAGTAACNGTTAGGGCACTTATTGGTGCATAATAATGATATAAGCATCCTAATGAAACAAGTTCAATAAGAAATAAAAAGTAACGCTGTAAAAGTTGTTTTTAATTGCGCACGTTGTATTCTAAACATCCCAATTTTGCACGTAGTCACTTAAGATGAGGTTGCTCGGGCATAGTACTCGGACGCTAACGATCTAAATCAAAATTTAGGTTTTTTTATATTAACTGAAAATGTTTGTAGAGCTGAACAAACATTTAGTTACACTAACCAAATCTTTCTTTGCGACAACCAAATAAGAAATAGAAAAAATTTTGATTACAAGACAATATTTCATTGCCCCTATATAAACTATTAATTTGGTTGCGCGAGACGATTCAGCAAAATCTTTTTCTCAGTGTACTTTTTTAATGAATATAAGGAAATGAGAACACAGTTATTTTTTATGTTCGAAAATTTTTGTAATACAATTCCGCAATGGGCAACACGCACATTTTTTTGCTGGCACTTGGTTTTCATTCATTTATGTGTTAGAAATATATTTACAAAATATCACGATTTAAAAACAAGTTTTGAAAAAGTTATGATTGAATAAAAGTTTTGCGTTTGTAACGCCCGCCAAAACGCGTCTGTCAAGCCTGCTTACTCCGTGACGTCACAAGTTAGATACAACCTCGGCCGCCGCGTTTGTTTACTTCGGCGGTGATGCGTATTTGGTTAAATATAAATTGTTTGAAGTAATGAAAAAAGAAAATAAACAGTCAAGTATACCAAAATCTTCGAAATGGTTTATCGTACCGCAGTGTACTAGTACATCTTGCAAAACACCTGATAAAATATTTGTTAGTTACAAAAAACGAAACAAACAGGAAGAGAAGACGTGGTTTAACGCAGTTAGGCGAGACATTGAAGATGTTTAGCCAAAATCAGTTATTTCTGTTTGCGAAGAGCATTTTGACGTACGTAATTATATTTAAGGTGTTTATGTTTCCCTTATGTAGGCAGTTTTAACACTGAACGTCTTAATATCTACTATTAACATCTGACCTAACCATCATTACGGTACTATGGTATTGTTTAATACGCACTACAACGCGTTTAGCAATTCGTATGCGATGTAGACGTGAGCATAAAAAAATATGTTATACGTATTTCATAATAGTAAAGGCATATAAATATGTTTACAAAAAATTTAGCCTCACAATTTAAATTTTACATTTTGTAAACTTATACATTCCAAGTTAGGCCTAACATACAAAATTTGGTATAAATATTTTTAATTAATTTAATATTACTTCTAACATTCGTTTCAAGAGCACAGCTATCATATTAAGGCTATATTCACATTTTAAGCCTAAATAATAACATACAACGATGTCAAACCATGACAATTAAACATCAAATTATTTAGGTGGGGCTCAAGAGTCCCTCTTGCAAAAATTTGGGTTTATATTATACAGCATTTTTTAAACATAGCCATTTCTAATAAATTTAAGATGTTTTGATTTTTCTCTTGTTAGCTTTCATAAGCCTAATAATTTAAGTCAAACTGCAACTTAATTTTTACTTTCAAAAAACTAAGATGCATGTTTTTAGAAATGTTTATCAAGGATGATCTTACTTTCATTTTTGCCCTTCTCCTTTTTTTCTAAGTTACTGAGATGGACGTTACAAAATATTATGAGACTAGGTCCACAAAATTCACACCAATTAGCCTACACGTTATACGCAAGTAAACTGTGTTATTTTTACAATCTTTTCCCTTAAATAAACAGAAAGAAAACAACTTTTGAGAATAAAACAAATTCTTAAGATTTTATTACGGATTTTCTTTGCTGTATTTAGTCTCATCCCAGGTGTGAAATGTTTCTCAAACTACCATATCTATATTTTCAGCTTATGTGTACAGTTCTTACATTTTAAAAGTAAAGTGCAAACACAGCTATCGTGACGTCAGAATAATAACAATTATGTTAGGTACACAAAACATTAAAAAAAACAATGAGATTAGCAAGTTATTTTTTAAATATTTTTTTAGTTTCTAAACACTATATTTGAGGCCTCAATATAGTGATTGTAAACGAGGTGGAGCGCGGAAGTACAGGTTTGCCGGCCGGCAGCGCGGCGTTCTGCCCGCCACCAGCCCGTTAGCTTTAGGCCTACTGTCACCATACTGCTCGTTATCTGACATTTATAAAGCGAAAAAAGTTTTTTATGAATACTGAAACGCGGTTTAGAATCAGGAAATATTTGTAACCTTCTTTCTGAACACAACATTACGTTTCATTTCTAAATAATGTACTTAATTTATCAGACATCAAGCATGGCGCGTGACAACACAGTACGCTCACTGCAGTCGCCGTCATTACAATTGTGTTATTCTTGTTAATGTAATACCTATTCCATATTTTAATTTCCTACTTTGAATCTTAGCAATCGCAAACATAAACACAGATGATAATAATAATACGTAAATCAATAAAACGTACAAACAAATAAGTTTTAACATGTGATGTAGGCCTACAGTCGCTTTGAAGACCACGACTGTACGATATGAGACGCGTTCTTACCTTTGTAATTGTACACCTCTTATTTCAGGTTACACAAAATACAATGGGAATTGAAGTAATCAAGTACCATATCGGTATCGACTCGTGGCAGATTGTTCGACTGCGCTTTCACAATCAACGGAAGGTAAAATCACGACGCACAAACGTTGCACGGCGAGCCGGCCGCCGGCGTGTGACTAGTGACGTCTAGCCAATAAAATAGCGTTCCGCATTCACGTGACAGCAGCCGCGAAAGTTACTGTATTAATACTAAAATAACTTTGTCAAACCCAATTTTTATGCAACAAACGGCGAATNAAGTTACTGTATTAATACTAAAATAACTTTGTCAAACCCAATTTTTATGCAACAAACGGCGAATTTTTATTTTCACACGCATATACAAATGTGTTCGTATCATTTTCCAACAATATTGATTAAATTTGCATGTTGCCCATTCATCCTTCTTTTATTTATTCTAGGCGGTTTGTTTTCCTGCATTTTTTGTGTTCTAAAGTCTGTAAATCTGTAACTTTCCCCGAGAAGTTTTATTTTTTTTGCTGGGAGTGACACACATGTGTGTTCCAGACAAATGCCACAATAACGAAATTTACTGCAGCAGATATCCTTAACATTATCAAGTAAAATAAACAAACGGCAGCGAGTATTGATGTTTTTCATTCTCAAGGACATGCAGTTTTTAACTATAGCTAAGTGTAGTGTCGCAATGTTATCGCGGTTGCCTAGTGCAGGACCGGCTGAGTGAAAATATAGGGATTTTACACGTTAAATGATTTTAGACGTGTTTCAGCCATCTNACCTAGTGCAGGACCGGCTGAAAGAAAATATAGGGATTTTACACGTTAAATGATTTTAGACGTGTCTCAGCCATCTTTCGCGTATCACTTTCAAACAAAAAAAAAACCACTTTGTCCATCTTTGCCCGGGCCACATTTATATAAAAAGTGTTTTGTAAAAATTTGACTACCCTGAAATCTGAGGGTAAATTAAGATTAATAGACTCAACAAAAACANATAAAAAGTGTTTTGTAAAAATTTGACTACCCTGAAATCTGAGGGTAAATTAAGATTAATAGACTCAACAAAAACACAAGCACATAAACTCCTATTAATAAACGTATACTTGTTCCCTCTTGTAGCACGGTTCTTCTCATCAAAATGCACACCATGATTTTTTGTTTTAAAAAGATATTGTGAAAGGTAGCGGTAGCTCGTTCCGGAACTGCCGCACATGCCGCAATCGCTTGATTTGATCACCAAACACTGTGCATGCATGTCATTATCGTCCTTACCTTGCAACCTAAGTCCACTGCTTACCATAAGATCATTCGCGATCACAATGTTATCAGCAACGGCGTGGAAAACACTCACCTGCAATCAAAACAAACACAATAGTTAGTAACAGCGCAGCGTTCCGCTAGCGATAGCACTTGATTCTTAAAATGCGATAGAACCCGTACTTCCAATCAAGTAAACAATGCCTGTACACAAACCAAATGCCGGCACGAGAATACACGTAGAACTTCAATTAACTACAGTTTTGTAATACACATCCTAATGGGAACCAACCCAAGAATTATTAAAAGGTGGAAACATCGCATCGAATAAACAAAACCTGGCCACGTTATCCAAAGCATGGTTAGCAGTGGATAACAAAGCTCCATAACATTCTTACTCAAAACCATATTTGTCTTCACGGTTAAGTAAGCACCTTGGAAAGCCATGCTTAGATCTAACCCTTGCTCACCGTGTACACTTGTCCAAATTGGAATAATAACATTTCAATGCGTCTATTATCTAGTACCGATGCTTAGAACAAGTGATATTGTGTGACTGCTAGAAACACACATATGTTACACCCAATTTTACTCCAAATGTTAAGTAATATGAACTTTCTATAGGCTATTTACGGTTAAGTGAGCACTTTTGTAAGCCCTCTCATTTCAAATGACAGTCAATAAATATATTTTGTTTTAGCCTTAGACGTTAATTTTCGAGTGCNTTTGTAAGCCCTCTCATTTCAAATGACAGTCAATAAATATATTTTGTTTTAGCCTTAGACGTTAATTTTCGAGTGCGGTGGAATCTACACAATGTGTTTATTACTTAAATGGTAAAATTTATTTAGAAAGATGGTTACTGAATAAAAAATGGCTGAGGAAAAAAGTCACCATGGCATCAAAATACCTCCCTTCGCCGTGAACAGCCTATATCAGTTGGCACCAATTTAAATATAAAACTTCCAGCAAGAAGTTAAAAATACAAAAATTGCCTAGATAATTTGCTGTCAACATTATTGTAACTAACCCCAATCAGCGTTTTACATTATAATCCATTCACGGTATCTTCGATNGCCTAGATAATTTGCTGTCAACATTATTGTAACTAACCCCAATCAGCGTTTTACATTATAATCCATTCACGGTATCTTCGATACTTTTGAAAAGAACCTTTGAAAAATCACCCTAGGAGTTACANTTTGTAAGCCCTCTCATTTCAAATGACAGTCAATAAATATATTTTGTTTTAGCCTTAGACGTTAATTTTCGAGTGTGGTGGAATCTACACAATGTGTTTATTACTTAAATGGTAATATTTATTTAGAAAGATGGTTACTGAATAAAAAATGGCTGAGGAAAAAAGTCACCATGGCATCAAAATACCTCCCTTCGCCGTGAACAGCCTATATCAGTTGGCACCAATTTAAATATAAAACTTCCAGCAAGAAGTTAAAAATACAAAAATTACCTAGATAATTTGCTGTCAACATTATTGTAACTAACCCCAATCAGCGTTTTAAATTACAAAGTTTGCAGCGCGAGATAGGAAAGCTTTTAAGAAGTCGATTTCAAAAGTGTTTATTTAACCTCTAAACCAGCAACAGACAATTTTCCATCGGAAAAAAGGCTTGTACTCACCTTCCTATGTCTGTGGGTGGCATTTTTCGTATTCTTATATAACAATCCGACCATCGTTAAACCAATTTTCATGGGACTTTATATTTTAGAATTTAATAAAATTTCCCCAAAAAGGAATTTTGGTTAAAACTAGTTGCCTTACCTTAAAAGTTTCTTTAAATATTATGTTACTTTTTTATTTTTTATTAGTTTGAATTTAATTTCGTACTAAATAAATTTTCGNGGAATGATACATAATCGGGTCCCTGAAAGTAGATCTTTAGCAGGGCTTCAGAAAATCTTGAAGTTACCGTGAATATATTATACAAAGTTTGCAGCGCGAGATAGGGAAGCTTTTAAGAAGTCGATTTCAAAAGTGTTTATTTAACCTCTAAACCAGCAACAGACAATTTTCCATCGGAAAAAAGGCTTGTACTCACCTTCCTATGTCTGTGGGTGGCATTTTTCGTATTCTTATATAACAATCCGACCATCGTTAAACCAATTTTCATGGGACTTTATATTTTAGAATTTAATAAAATTTCCCCAAAAAGGAATTTTGGTTAAAACTAGTTGCCTTACCTTGAAAGTTTCTTTAAATATTATGTTACTTTTTTATTTTTTATTAGTTTGAATTTAATTTCGTACTAAATAAATTTTCGCGGTTATGAAAGCGGAATTCGATTACTACATTATATCACTGGTAACAATCTGCAAAACACCAGACAAATCAAAATTAGTTCATTGCACACAAGTTTCTTTCTTTCAGTTACTGCAGAACTCACTTGATATATAATTCTACATTGTGGAGCAATAAGCCTCATTTTGAAGGAAATAACCGGATATCAACGACGAATCGACCCTTATAACGTGTAAGTTTTGAGGTTCTTGCAACTTTATTTTGAAAAATGAGAATCTCTGTAAAAATAAGTTATCGATTTCTACTAGCCGTTTACCTACTACACTCTATATTACAGAACCTGCAATAACTAGCAGTTCAGGTATAATCGAGGCAGCAAGTGCCAACTGCAGCCTTTGCAGATAATTCAGTGCCCCCTCCTTTATCCGGACAAAATGGAACTGGACGTTCTGATAATCCGGAAATTAAGGAACTAATATTGAATATAGCTCTGCCACTTAGGTAAGCATTTGTGACCGCTAACAGTTATTTTGTATCCTGTTTTTATGCATACAAGTGTAAGAATTATAAAATGGGTAAAATATTCACTTTCATAATAATTTCATTTTTTACTTGACCGACGCAAGTATAAAATGATTAGGCCCATGACAATGTTAATTTTACTTAAATTGGAAGAATACACAACGTGCGTACTAGTAGATCTCAAGCAGGGCTTTTAAAAATGCTCAATTCACCGTGAACAGCCTATAGTTGAATGCACTGTGTTGAAATGGGCGATGTTGAGCTGTGTTTTAGTGGCTATTATTTCTGAGCTGCAGTTAATCACCCCCTGGAGGGCACAAGCACCGCGATAACGGGTTCTGACAACATTTCTAGTTGAATACTTGTGCTGCACTGCACAGGATACCAGTGAAAAGACCCTGTGAAGATTCGAACCCAACCTCTGGAACGGCCATAGACTAAAGATGAGGTAGACCGATCTCGCTGGCTGCGCACAACCAATCTCCGGGTCCCAATTTTGAACTGCTTTTCTGTCAACACGACTGGCGAAAACGGGATGGTGTGGATTTCAGGTTAGAAAACTCATTTGTAAACAAATGCTTTGAGATATACGTATACTTCCTCTAACCAATTTGTACTGCAGTTTGATTAAATTCGAATTGGTAAAAGTATTTGATTCTTATAACAGTGCTTGTCATTTATAAATTAAGACATAAACGAACACTTTCATCACTGTTGAACATGTGACATTGACAGTTGTATTTCTTTGGGGTAGGTCAATGTTTGGTATGTGCGCAGAAGACGAATAAGCGGCCTACCTCATATTTAGTCTACGGGAACGACACAAGTTAAAAAGCGCAGAGTGTGTGATCCGGATATTACTACAGTCAGCCCAGCCCGTCCGTTGTCTTCACGTCTGCATGGAAACCCCAAGTCATCATTCTCTACAAGTATAGTTTTTCACTTATCCCGTGTCAATATTTAAAATACTTCATAAATATTATTTTCNCATTATTGTCAAGAAAAAGTTACTTAAATACCATAGTGGATACAGAATAAAATATTTATTGATGTTTATATGCCTGGCGCATCTCTTAAACGGCATTAAGAAGTGAGTTGTTTCTTTTTATGTCTAACAACGGGACGTAAAAAAACACATGCATTGTTTAATGCTGCTGATTATAGGGAATTTAATGAATATTTATATAAACTGTCACTAAAAGAATGAATAATATTATACCGACGCTAAAGTGAAACAAACTAAGAAAATGTAATAAAACGCGGAGTGTGGAGCATCAGAAACACTGTTGGAACCAGTGTCGCAGTGTTCACTACAGAGTGCTTGCACGCCCCGAGGCACTGAATATGTGATCTGCCCTCATACTGTGCGCTGGTGCAGTTTACACGAACACCTGGCGCAGCACTATACTGCATCCGCCGTCCCCCGCACATACCCCATCCGCTGTAACTATCTCTACCAAGCGTACACTCCATCTACCGTAAACAACGCACCTCACAGCATGCCACTCTTCTTACCGAACACAAGCTTTTTGAATGGATTAATAAGAATCTTTAAGTAGAACATTTCAATTTCCGTATCATAACGTTCATTTTAGGTAATTACTAACAATTTCTTCATATAGAGACGCCGCACATTTTTACTGCGCTTTATTAGGTACTTGTAAACAGACGGATATATATATATATATATTCGAATTCTCAAAGTAATTACGCGTTAAAAATATATTTGTTACGCCACCACTGCACGTTATGATACAGTAGCCTACATAGATAAAGTGATACGGTCGCAATTCAAAAATAATTTTTCTTCGAAAAATAAGAATTCAGTAAGAAACAAAACAATTTAATATAACAGGTGAGACAAGGACAATCGCTGGGCCTGAAAATTCGCAAAGTTATCCTCTAAAACTGTGGGATACGAGGTATCGCAGTACGCGCGAACGCATACCAGCAGTTGTTTTGCGTTCCTGCGGATGCTAAGGGTGGCATTGGTGCGGTAATCAACGTACTTTCGCCATTATTAGCATCGCAGAATGCAGTTAAAAAAACACGATGTTGCTTTCTCGACGAGTTAAGTACTTTCTGAAGAATTCTTCCACAATGGTCGTGCATTTTGGTTGCAACGACGCGAAAATAAATTACGGAAAATCAGACCCCATAAAGCTAATAAAAATTGTCATATGTTAAAAAATGAATGTAAAAAATAAAACTTCTTGTGTTAATTCAGAAGGACTGCAGTCTTCTTAGCGATGAGTGTTGATACACAATGATATACATGGCAGTTTATATAATTACCATGAAAATATTGTTGGCGCGTTCCTAGGGACATTCAAACATTCTGCAACCACAGAAATGTTAAAATATTTTATGATTAAAGTGTGGTATAAATGATGTCACATTAGATAATTTAATGTTTATAAAAACATTATTTTTCGAGTCATAAATCATTTCGGAGGTCCTCTGGAGAAGTTGGAGAGCCACTTCAGTGGAGAGTAACGGCGGTGGGCAGAAGGCATTAGCGAAGACCAAGCAGAAGCGAGCACTTTATCGATGGGCGTGTGCAGCTTCTCACGGCCTGCCGGNTCGTGCACGAGAGCCAAGTTAGCGCGGAACTGCGGGTGTTGTAGTCCACTCGGCGATCCCGCGTCCACTAAGCCAGGTTGCACCCTCCGGCGATACACGCCGGCCCAACTTGTACATTATGTCACACGGATTACACTAACTTCTAGCCCACCAGTCCGGGCAGCTCTCACAACTCTGATGTAACCACTGTCGCGCTAATTATAAAATACAAATAACTCCCTCCAACAAACTGTAACACTGCACGGCAATACCTTCCTCGGAAAAAGTATTTTGTTCCTGGTTGAGTACAAAAGGAATACTAGTAACATTCAACATCCCGTCTAATTTCATAAAATACCACCAAGAATAACCCACCTGGTGTGCGATAAAATCAAATTTATAAATAATTATGCTTGTTAACGGATTAGCAGTTACAGCATAGGCTGTTCACGGTAAACTTAGCATTTTCGAGAGCCCTGTTTAAGATATATATGTATGTACATTACGCATTAGTCCACCGTATGTAAATTTAGCATTTTCATGGACCTGATAATTTTATTCATGCGTCGGTCAAGTGAAACTGTGATATCAGAAAAGTTAATACATAACAAATGTACTTAATTTTTTCACTTTATGAACAACAAAATGTAAAACATAAATTATTTTAGTATTCATATATGTTTACCTAACGCTTCTAATCCAACGTTAAGAGACGGAACTACTTCCCTTCCGTCGTAACCACCTACTGGACGCATGCCAGTCAGTGTGCCCGTTAAAATATATGCAGCTAAGAACAGTGACATTTTTTTCAAAGGTTGATTTTAAAAGTGCACAATTAACCGCGTCTTTGGAAGACGCTGAAAATTATGACAAATCATCTTATCACGTTTCTAAACATATAACCTAAATACAAATATATTTTGTCTCATAAATTTGAGTGTCCAAATAAAACACATTTGTATCTTGTCATTTTTCAATGTATACGTTTTTATAAAAAAATAATTAAGGACTATAAACTTACACAGAGGAGAAAATTTGCTTAGCTAACGGTGTAAGTGCGGACCAGATATTCTAGAGAACGTAGTATTTCAAGCAAAGTGTGAATATCTACGCAGTTGTTTCCCACTTCTCTCATTATGCGACATACACCCATCAATATTATTTACCTCTGCCACATCACGGAGAACGAAATTAAACCCCTGGAAGGAAACGCAACGGGCACTAGTTACCTTCCGGCATATCATGGTGATGAGCAATGGCAAAATTTTAGTGCATAGCTGCATTGACGCAGTACTGCCAACTTACAGCGTAAGAACAGCACAGCTCCCGAAAGTGAACGCCCTGTATAATTTAATTTCACATCGGTGGAGTTACACTGCAGTAATATCCACGTCCCAACACATCCACTGTTTCCGAGTTCTTAGCAATGTATCCATCTCTCTCACATACCTACAGCCTTCAGTTAATATGTAAAAGCCTACATTAAATGGATGCATTAAACAAACTTATAGCATTCGGCACAAACTATGTTTGTACCGCGCATTTTGAATACCGACAAACTCCAGCAGGTTTTTCCTAACGAAAAAAAAACTAATTTATATGTACCGCTTTTCTTTAAAGCAATTATTAAGGGATCCATGCGCCTCCAAACTTGAAAACTTTCAATGTTTCTCGTGCACACGACCTTGGAACAGAACCTTATATTCTTGTTTTAAAGAATTTTTTTCAATGCCAAAATTTAGCGTTTATACGATTTGAAGGCCAAATTACGAGAACTCTTTATATCTACCTGCAGTCGGTAATCGGTATTATGCGTAGTTTGTTTTAATCACAAATTCCATGGCTTTCTTTATAACCAGCCTCTAAATGTGAGCGTATCAATCAATACCTTTTGAGGTGACTGTACGAATTAACTGTATTTAGATCAATATTTCGTAGTTCCTTATTTTATTCTCCGTTTAATATTTGCTATCCAAGGTACGAAAGTTATATATATATNGAACGTGGAGCTAATAAATTGGCTAGTATTGATGTTCGCTCAATCAATCTGGGTGACGGCCATGTTGCATACTCATAATCTTGGAAAGTAACTGTGGTTGTGAGCTACAGTCATATTTATTTTATAATTACAGTGTTTGCAAAATCGAAAATCTGTATTTACCACATGATTAAAAAATATATTTTCCATTCGACAGTGTACCTACTTAATTTAATGTGTGGCCATCCTTCAGCTAGATTGAGCGAGTACGAATACTGGCCAACTAGCTTTACGTTCAACCTCCTGATGAATTATGCGCCAGAACTCTACGTACAGTTCCAGATAGAGTTCTTTACTATTTCCTCTTTATCGAACTGGAAATTAAATCTGAAACTTAATTTCAGTTAAAGCAGGTGTGTGTGTGTTTGGATGTGCAAGGGTTCCACATGGACAGGCACGCTGCTACCACTGCATGGCGAACTTGGCTTGCGCCATCTAACCATTGTGTATGCACTGGGACCGGACCTTGAGCTCTGCACTGGTCACTCTGTATACCGCCTGGAAGCATGACATCACGTAAGTTCCTTTACGTCGCCTCTCTACGTGAGATAATTGCACTTCTGAATCCGTGCACTCCACACAAAAGTAAACAGTCATAAAGAATGACGAGTAAATTCACTGTGAATATAAGCTAAAATATGCTTTCAACATTATGATAATATAATTATTCCCAAGCTACAGTTAAAAAATATTGCACATATTGGTTGGGAAGCAAGATGATTTTTTAACTTTAGTTGTATCTGACTCCAAGTGAAACCAACATTTCTTTCGAAAAACTTCTTATTCGAACTAACTCCTTCTGTTTTAGTTTAGTTTTAATGAAACGACAAAAACAAGGTGATGGATGGAAACAAAATGACGACCGGAAACAAGAATGTGGCCGAAAACAAGATGCATGACTAGTCCAAGTCAAGTACATCCAAGATAACCACCACAATATGGCCACCATGTCATTATCCAAGATGGCAGACACACACCCGATCCACATCAGCCATTCCCTGCGTTAGAACCGGCCAAACATATACACTAATTATAGTCTTAGTATAAAATATTTTCACACAGAACACTTATTTTCAGTTCGGAAAATTTGGGGGTCGTTAACAAATTCCAGGTCGGACTTCAACTGAAATTAAACCACCTTATGAATTACAGTCTGGAAAGCTGGCTTTCAATAAAATCACTTCAATTTTAGTACTTGTATTAAATATTACGTACCTCTCAGAAAATTCTGTGATCATTGTCTAATTTCCGACCCGACTTGAATTTTAATTCAACTACTTTACAATGTTCAGTCCTGTGGAAAGCATTTTCGCATATTCCAGTTCAATTCTGTGTCCGGATATAGCTGCAGTTCTGAATGTTGTTCAAGTGGGAATTAATCTGAACTGGGACATACAGTTTGTCACGTTTTTATTCATACACAGCCTCAGCTATTATAAAATAGCCAACTCTTCCGTTATGTTATAGAAATGATTGTATGAAAGTTTTGTACGTTACAGATAAGAGCAAAATGTACAAACTCAGGGCACAAAACATTTTATTTCAAACGCAGTGTCTGAGAAGAGAAAGAAAAGCTATTTAAAGTCCCAAACGAAGTTTACTTTGCTATCCATACAGTAGTTCACATGATTTTTGATGGCCTTGAGTCTAACTTAAACAGCTGTGGGACGTATGTACGCATAGTTCGTTATTCCTGTTCCGCATACAACGTGCGGTAGTCTCAGGAAAGTGGGTTAAGTTAAGGAACTTCGTTGGTTCCAAGCTGAAAGAGACAATTGTTAATTTAGAAGAAATAGAACAAATCAAATCGTGAATAAGTCTTGCAACAATTCAGTATGTTGTTTATAAATTTAAAAGTCAAGGATCAGTTAGGAACATACCAAGACAGCCTAAACAGAAACGTCTTGAGTCCTCAAGAAGAACGAATAATTTTTGCTGCGAGTAAAATCCAGTCCTCGTATAAGTGCTCCTCGAACTGGAGGTTGCTATACCGGTGATAAAATGTGTTCTGAGACAGTTCGCCATGTGTTATGCATGCACGGATGTAATGGTAGGGTAGGAAGGAAGAGACCCTACATCAGTAAGGAAAAAATCCTGCTACCAGACCGTTAAAATATGAACATAAATATGAACCAGGAGTTTTGGAACAATGTAAATGCGTCAGAAGAGACTAAAAGAACCTTTTTGGCTCGGATGGTGTCTAAAAGGTCTGGATACACCGTATACAGCTGATGATGTTACCAATATATTTTTCACAGTTTAACTTGTGGGTTGTTTAGTTGTTGATTGGAGGTGTATGTCTGCGAAAGGGGTCCGGAATATTCAAATTATTAATGGTGTAATGGGCAAGTTATTATATAATGACATTCTAAAGGAGAATGTCAATCGAAGCGAATAAAAATCAGGAATGTCACCTTCTTACATTTTTCAACTTGGAAAGGACTCGAAGCAAACCAATGATCTTAATAAAGAATGGTTTATTTAGAACATTCCAAAAGTCACCCAACCTCATCTCCATTTAACATATATTGGCCTTTCCGAAGCATCGAGCATACAGTAAGAATATTCCCTTCGAAACAGGAGCTAAAAATAGTGGTGACTGAAGAATGATACAGCATTAGTCGTGAAAGATGCGAGGGACTAGTCAACTCCATTCATTGCAGATGCCAAGCAGTTATTAAAATCAAAGGCTACTCCAAATGATAATAAAACTTGTGTATTGTGGATTTTATTAATTAATTCTGTCAACTGAATTAAAAACAATTGGACATAGTATACTGTAATTACCTTAGTTTTATTTCGTGTGTGTTTTACATTTTCGTACATAGTATGTAATTGTTTATAGTAAATAAATCAAAGACCGAGAATATTATTTTTGTTAAACGAAATGCACAGAACAGTTAATTTGTAACCATGAGAAACAAAGATATTTTCATAAAGCTTCATTGTATGAAAAAGAAAGTGGCATGCTGTATTTCTCAATTAACTTCCACGCGAACGTATTTCCTCCCTTTTCATTTAAGCAACATAAGAATTAAATTTTTTTCGTTGTTTCCGTATCCTGTTCAATTTCTGCGAAGAGAGTATGGAGCCACGCCGAAATGCAAGGTCGGAGCAAACGAGAGATCCCCAAGAAAACCCGCTGACCAGAGACATCGTCCGACATGATTCCCACTTTCAAAAATCCGGGAGCGACCCCGCTAAGAATCGAACCGATTCGTCTTGCTGGAAAGCGAGTGCTCTAGCCGCTGCGCCGCCGCGGCACCAGTTCAATTACAGTGTCGGTCATTGACTCAACTGCCAAAAGTGGAGAGACAGCAGTGATGCACAGACGTACGGACAGTGGATTGTACACAAAATTCCATAGTCATCACCTTACAAAGGATATTCAGTCAAAAAGGGTAAGATTAATTGGTTTATATTCATGTATTTCCGTATCTACACACTAAACTACAGCAACATATAGGAAGATACGAGTTTCCTCTTAGAATTTGTAATAATCGTAACTGCAGCATGACATTCCATGAATGTAGTGTGACAAGCTGAAAAAATATTTCCTGTTTGGGTTTTACTTGGTGTGTTTTACATCATAGGAATATCACATTTTACTGACCCGAAATTTTTTTTTTCGGCAGTAAATATAATAATTGCGTTCGCACAATGCATTTTAATACATTATCTTCAAGGTTCAGCAAAACATTCCCGTATTGACCAATTGTAACATTTTGCATCGTATAAGTATCCCATTTTGAATTAGCATGTTAATTTTTTATTTCCCCAAATATATGTGGGCGTAATTAATATCTTCTGATATTATTGAATTAAGTTATTGGCCGACTCCAACACTCTTCGTTGCTTCATAATAACCCATTATAGAGGGTTCGATGAATATTATGTTTTATAATCGACAACATTACTGAAATTATGACATCTTTCCATTTTCGCGGAAACGGTACACACTGTAACAAAAATATTCCACGTGTCCTCATATGGGATTAGGCGAATGAAGTTACTTGATAAATAATATTACCAAAATAACAGAACTCTTTCTGTTTTTGTGGAAACGGTAAATGAAACGGGACATTCGAAATACCTTTATATCGAGTACGAATGAAAAAGTTACTTAATAAGTAACACACTGAAAATAGCAAAACTCTCTTTGATTTTGCAGAAACGGTCTAAATTGTAACAAAATATTCTGAATACCGTTATATCTGGTCAATCGATAAAAGTTACCAGATAAGTAACACACTGAAAATAAAACATTTTAGGTTTTTGGTACTGCCTAATCACGTTATTTAAAAAGTAACGTTATTGAAATAACAGAAAGATTTCAGTTTTAGTAGTAACGTTATAAACTTTACCGCATATTAAAGAATATTTGTCAATGTGTTACTGCGACAAATAACGTTTTTGACTCAGTTTTGATAATCGGTATCTGGTGGATAAATAACGGGAAAAAAGGCGTCACTGCCGTGCATTTTGTTACGTTATCCATTCCTGTGAATAAATTTTAATGGGGCTACATTAATTATTTTGTCGACTAATAAAATAAGACGTTTATAAATAGTTTACTATTTTGCATTCAATGTAAAAATATAGTGAGTGACAGTATATTATTAAAGACTACGTAAATAAATTAGGACTAGCTCAATTAGGACCTCCATCATCCTGGAACCTGATCATAGTCTAGTAACCGTAACAGAATGGTTTTTTCTTATAGGCTACTCACGGTTAATGAGCACTTTTTAAGGTCCTTTCAACAGACATTAACTTCTGGTATAGATGAAAAAAATTCACTATATGTGTTAGCCACGTGACAATGTTTATATTAGCAAGTGGCGGAAATATAGACATTTTGCAAAAGGAAAAATTTAGTCGAGCCTTAAAAAGTGCTCACTTTGAACAGCCTACATAGCTGATGAGGCGGGTCTTTAAGGCCCTCAGCAGGATTAAAATTAAGACCACTCTAACTCCAGGCAAACTCAACTTTTATACAGCCTCCTTTCTCCTTATTAACAGTTTTAAGTATCACAATTAGCGTATTTTCAAATGTATATAAGTAATTTATAGCCATAGTAACACGATAATACGGCCAAACGGAAGGAAAATCTAATGTTATAGAGAAAAATCGCAATAACTCAAGTTTAGTGCTTGAAATGAATTACTCCATTCTACTGATTAAACTGACATTTTAAAATATTGTACAATTTTGCATGAACTAAGTTTTGTTAACACATTACTCTGAATAACAACAAACTACTTCCAAAACCTAAATAATATTACATGTAATTTATAACACATAAAATGTCAGTCATAATCATAAATTCCTTCTTTCTTTTTCGTGCAGCGCCAAAAAATGCGTATCAGGGAACAAAATGTTAATCTAATCAACTGCGGAGTTTTTTTTGTGTGCTGATGGAGAGCAGAAATAAGAAAGCTTGAAACCGCGACGGCTCCAACACCACGTCACAAGTATTTGTATCAGAAAATACCAACAAAAAACAGAACACAGAAACACATGAATAATGACAACCGGATCTAACGGGTCCGTTGCATTTAGGAAAGCAAAATTACAAAAATGCGTAACATTCCTCCCAGAAAGTTAAACATTTCTTCTTTCAACAGTTTCCGAATAATCACTTGTCAAACTTACAATTTTGCAATTTTTGTGATAAGCACATAAAATTAACAAAATAATTTTTTTAATGTGGCCAGGGGAGCTGAAAGCTACTTCCTTAATTCATTTTTAAATACTCATAGTAACAGCTATTTTATAAAAATTCTAAAACAGCTGCAATTGAAAATATGAGAAAACTGTCCTTATTTCCGAAGCACCTTAAAAGCAGCATAAAGATAGCTCATTACATACAATGTCTCGAGGTAGCTCATGGTATTGTTTATATAAATTTTTGCACATGCGATTTTTTTTACTTTTTGTAAAACAAAAAAAAATTGTATAGTAGGAAACTTGATACTTCACTACCCGAAAACTGTTGCACCAAAAATGTTTTAATTTTTTCAAGGAAGGATACTACTACAAGCAATGTCTACATGTTGAAGGGTATTTGAGATATCGTTTAAACACTGAATTTATTGGCGGTGCCCACGAGCGGAGTGTTCCGAATCAGATACGCAGTAAGGAAGTGCGCACGCTAGCCATTGAGTTCGCGACATCAAGTTTCCCGGGCGCTGGGCGGGAGAGCTACAGTCCGTACACGAATACTTCCAACTTTTCTGAAGCCCAGTTTAAGTTCTACTACTTTAATGATATTCCTCCGCCTCATCCAAACAAAGCTGATTCATGTCTAGAAGACTACACCAAAGGGACAGCGCACCGCATTCGTGCGCACTCACTTTGATAATAATTTCCATTAGAACTATGTCTTACAAAGCATTTCATAAACACCTATTTTCTCCCATTTTTTATATTAACTATACATGAAATATTTAAAGTTATTTTATAAAATATAATCAGAAGTTCAAATTTAAAAAATTAAAATACTTTGAAGCTAACATAGGAATAAAATGCTTGTGATGCATGATATGTTTAGGAAACAACCAAACACAACATAGGCCTACATGGGGTAATTCTTCAAAAGTTTGATTCGAAAAGTGTGAAGAAACCGCGAATAGACTATACTGCGCAGATCGCCGGCGGATTTGTCAGAGACCGGGGCGAGCGCCAGTCGAGTTTGTCTGGCGAAAATTAAAATTTTAATTTTATCGCGAGCGGGGGCGGGGGTTGCTTCAACTCGGGGAACGCCAGCTCAGCGCGAATTTATGCCCCGTGGGGGTTCGGTTTAGGGGCCGGCGAGGTTACTTGCTCTCGACCCTCCGCCTGACCCTCGTTCATTGGCGCTGGAGGGAAACCCCGGGGAGGGGGTAACTCCTGAGCACCGCTTTTTTTTTTTTTTTGTCCATGCCAAGCCGACTGCCAGGCGACTTTATAACGCAGATAATGTTAATGTATCGCGCCGTTGAACAAAAACCATCTCGCCACGCCCTCTTTTCCCTCTCTTCCACTCTATCTCTCTCTCTCTCCAACTTTCTTCGTAGCTGTTCTTCTGCTGCGAAATGAGGGAACATGGACATACGATAACGCCGGGATGAAAAATTAAGCCCCCTACACACAGAAGAGTTCTGTCAGTCCAAACTGATCGGTTCTACCTGATGCAAGCTCTGCATACACACTGAACGATCGATCGTTCAAGTTTTGTCTGCCGTGACAGTCAACATTCGTCGTGATTCCTAGTCGCTACCGGCGCCAGACTTCTGGCTTGCGACATTTTCCTTACGGAAAGTACGCCAAAGGTCATTACTTTTTCAGTCACTACGTTCCTATTTGATGTCGGTTCTGCCCGTTTTACCTAGTAGAAAACTATACGCATGTTCTTCCTTTGATATATTATGGTAATCTGTGTTTTTTATTTCCCAAAGTAATGGTTGATTTCGAAATTCCTCAATAAATTCTAAAATAGATTCTTGTGACCACGTCGCCATTATTTATAGGAACAATCAAGACACGTAAACGTACATAATTGGGAATTTATTTATTAATCTCTCTTCTATCGCTCAGTGCTACATGTTGACTGACGACGGGTCTGAAGATGCCAACATACACAATGTTTTACCTGCCGCCTAACGGGTCGGACGACAAATCTGAGTGAGTTCCGTCAGTCTATCAGTTCAACTATCAATCGTCAGTCCATCCTCCACAAGTCAAATTTGTCTATTACAGTCCAATCGACCGACATAGCTGTGTGTAAGGGCTGCTGCATTGCTGCAGCGTTTCAACATTTCAAACAGGCGTGGGCGCTGACTTCAGACAACACTGTGCAACGTTGAAGAAACTCTACGCCATCACCGTAAAACACGTGCTATATGACGATGAATGTAGCGACACTGTCTGGGTACTACCTATCGAAAAACACGGTTAGATAAGGCTTCGGTGCACGCTAGAGAACCCTGGTGTCAGTAGTGAGAAAAATATAACAAATACGTTTCATTCCAGAAGGCAGATAGCGTCTGTAGNCTAGAGAACCCTGGTGTCAGTAGTGAGAAAAATATAACAAATACGTTTCATTCCAGAAGGCAGATAGCGTCTGTAGCTACGATAACACGCAGCATTTCCCACTGATAAGTATACGGAATCGGAAGATTACCCTTCTCGGAGACAGGGCTGAGGGGCGGGACCTGTCGCTTCACCACATCTCCATCTAAACCTCGACACACATAACTGATGAGAAGGGGAGAAAAGCTACAGTGGGTAAAAGCTACTTATTGACCTGCAGACAGTCATCTTCCTAGACCAATGGAAAATATTATACGGTCATTTTTCAAAAGGAAGTGTATCGCATTCATTTTTACTCATTGGAGTGAGTGAGTGAGTGAGTGACGAGATTTGGGCGACTCTTAACATCGAGGTCTTGAGAGCCGATGAGGGTGAAGTGAGTTGAGTATGGAGCAGCGCCGGAATGAAAGGGCCGGGGAAACAGGAGTCTCCGAGATAACCCGCCGACCAGTGGCATCGTCCGGCATGATTCCCACTTGCGAAAATACGGAAGTGATCTGGCCGGGGTGGTTTTACTCATTTTCATGGACGTGAACTCAAAATTGTATACACACACATCTCTCTCTTTTTCTGTCTGGTAACTTTACATTATTTTGGCAGGTTGAAAATACATTAGTGGCAACTATGTGTTCGATTGCTATTGATAATGAAATAATGTTTAAATTTGTTGGTTTTAATACACGAGGTTTATTCAACCTAACCAATCCCTCCCTGAGTGTCCAAAAGCATTGAGATGGCATGAGAGAACATAACCGACGACGTGGTGGAAAAGGAGGGGGAGAGGCAGGGGAAAATTGTACTAGAACATTAAAAAAAGACGTTTTAGCGCAAAGGAGAATGGACTAGACAGCCTGTACGAGGGCAGAGTGTTCCAAACAACGTGGTAATGCATAGCAGGGAGCTTTGGCAATAACGGCTTAAGTTAAATAGTTATTGTTCGTTATAATTTACTGGCGTTCATAGTTTGGGAATTAAATTATATCATTTCTTCAGTAATGATATTTATAAACAAACTTTGTCATTAATTCAGTATGAAACACAATATTTAAAAATGTCAATGCAACAATAAATTTGTGCATTAGCCAAGCGGTAAAAAAAACCAAATTATGTCAGAAAATTTGAACCCATTTCATAGTGTCCTACAAGCGATTTTCGAAGGCTAATTCTGAATCTGGTAATGGCTTCTTTTAAAAAATTCACTTTGAAACAAACTAAGACTAATAATGTAAAGGATAGGTAGGTAAATACCACACATCGAATCCCTTATGCTTGTACATTCTTGCTGATGTTTCGCGAACAACAGAGTTGTATATTCATGTGACGAGACACTGAACACTTTCTTTTGTCCCCACCTCTAGGAGCACAACATTGCGACCTCGCAGTTCTGTATCGCTATGCAAGGCAAGCGTAGCGGTAACAGTAACTGATGTATGTAATAAACGCGCCTTGTTAATATGGTGTGGCAACTATACGAGCAAGTATGTACGGCGGGTCAGGCTACATCGCGCTTTGCAGGCGCATGTCACACCGGTGCGGCGCCATTAGTCGCTATAGTATTTCCCACTCACGATTGCTGTTGGTAGCTAATAAAATTATTCCAAATTTGTAGACTAACGTACAATGTTACAATTTTTGTTACGTATTTCTGTATGTACGTACTCATTATTTAACACAGTTTACCATCACAGAGTAGATAAGTACACTAGGACGAAACGTAATGTAGGAGTACCCACCCTCTGATTGGCTACTGCACGCTGCGGATGGTTCCCTACTGACCGGAATACCGGTTGCGAGAAGTTTGGCAGGCGCTGACTGACAAACGGCGTTCTAACTTGTTGCTGCCCAATGACGCCATTTTGCTGGCACGTGCGGACGAAGTTCGCGATATAAGCGCATATTTCCCCTCTGTATTCTTAAATACTCTGTTGTGACGTCTTGACTGTTGATAAACGGTATCCATCTAGCAAGAGAACGCGCCATCTACTCTNTCTTAAATACTCTGTTGTGACGTCTTGACTGTTGATAAACGGTATCCATCTAGCAAGAGAACGCGCCATCTACTCTTCACCGCGAAGAAGTACAAAAGGCATGGCAATCAAATTGAACAGATACGGATGCAATATACTATTTTTTACATGCATTATGTGTGATTATAATCAGTAAATACGCCCGTGCAGCCCACCTAGCAAGCGTATATCCAAACCACAGAGTAAGTAAGTACTCAGTGGGCGAAACAGTGCGGCGGTTTCTCTGATGTAGGCCCTTTCGCTGATTGGCTGCGAGAGGTTCTGGAAGTGGGCATTGCGTCTGATTAGCTACTGCGTGCTAAGAAAGATTCCNTTTCGCTGATTGGCTGCGAGAGGTTCTGGAAGTGGGCATTGCGTCTGATTAGCTACTGCGTGCTAAGAAAGATTCCCTCATTGGTTGGGCTGCTGTCTGGCAATTAAGTTACCAGGCGCTGGTTAGCGAACGGCGTTCCTGCGTTGTGCTGGCTAGTGACGCCATTTTGCTGGCGTGTGCGGATGGAGTTCACTGTATGTAAGGTTGTTTCAATTCTGTTTTCTTAATGGGACGCCGTAATAAAATATTGTATGTAATATCAGCGTTTGCGCGTTTACGAGTATCTCGTAAATACATTTTCTNATGGGACGCCGTAATAAAATATTGTATGTAATATCAGCGTTTGCGCGTTTACGAGTATCTCGTAAATACATTTTCTAATAATAGCAGGGTTGTATTTTAATCCTTATCCTTTTGCATATAATCAAAGAAAAAAAAGAAAGTGGTTTTAAAAAAATAGCATTCTGCTTACTAGGGATTTCCCTTAGCGCTCAGTGCCAAGGCCGTGTTCCAGATCACCACACTGTATTCTCTCGTGCGTTCGCTCTCGGTGTCTCGTCCGTCAGTTCCAAACCTTCACAGAAAGGCGTGTGTGGATGTTTGCAAGTGTTTACTCTGATCGTGTTCATGTCTCATCATTTTCCCTGCTTGTTTTCAATCCGCAGATTATAAGAATATTGGCGTTTCGTTCACTGTTTGTATATGTCTGTTTGGGAGTGAGCAATCAAAAATTTAAGAAATTTTGGCACAAAGCAAAGTCAAGATAAAATATAAATTAAACAATGACAGAGAAGCAAATATTAATTACATATTTGTTGTTCCTAAAATAGTATAGTTATATTATTAAAATACCACATTTAATAACACAGTTCAATCAGATTCGTAATCGGCATGACTTAAGAGTCATACATCGATTAACTTGTAGAGTACGAGTCAAAATATGTTCCACATAAAGAGTTCGAAACAAAACGTTTAGAGTCACAGCAAGTGAGAGAGAAATTTCCATCCATTTGGAACACGATCCCAGATGTTGTGTATGGAGAAAGTACGCTTTGGGATGTTTCTGTAGGCGCACTGGGTCAAGACAAGTGACACACAAAGTACAGTTCANAGAAAGTACGCTTTGGGATGTTTCTGTAGGCGCACTGGGTCAAGACAAGTGACACACAAAGTACAGTTCAATTCCTCTACAGATAACTCGGGAAAAACACCAATCAGAAAAAAGTCTCGCGCAGCTGGCGAGAACTACAAAACACGCTGTGTGGACTTCCGCATATATCCGCTATCAGAACTCCAGATTTGAGATACTCTAATTGGGAACCGGGCAACCACTAAGACGATGCGGCCGCATATCCTCATTTAAGAAACGTGGCGGTTGTTACCAGTGCACCGCTGACCAGAGGGTTGTTTTGGAATACTCCCGGTTCACCGAGACCACAGAAATCCCACTTAATTTTAAAAATTATGTTGCAAACCGTTTCGTTGTAATCCTATTAATAATCATGCACCGTTGCGCATGCCTAGGGACCGGAAAATTTTTGCGAATTCATTTTAGTACAATGCAGCCTTCAAACACATGAAGAGTCAGGCATACAATTCGACCGATGAACTCAGGCCCAATAACAGACCCACAAAGAGACAAGGCTTGAATAACGTGCCACGTTATCTGATGGCTACCGGCTGGGACACCAGTCAATACAAAAACAGATGATGTTCGATAATACATAGGACAGTAGGGTATATCGTAGATGTCGTCGAAATCACGAATTTTATCCTGCCACTACGCATGGGCCATAGAAATGCATACGGCAAAGTATATCAAAAACAGTTTCATCTGTCGTATAGAAACTATCACCCCCTCCCAACCGTATCACCTTCATCAGAAATTATACCTCAAACATAATGATCGTTTACGTGTCCAAACCTGCCGGCACATTGCTTTCAGGAAGGCGGTCTAGCCCATATTCAATTATTAACCGGCTGCTGTAATGTTATATATCGCATACGTTTGAAACAAATAACCGAAGTCACAATATACGTACTGTGACGACGCTGTAA
The DNA here is from genome assembly GCA_002778355.1 of Clitarchus hookeri. Lineage (NCBI taxonomy): Eukaryota > Metazoa > Arthropoda > Insecta > Phasmatodea > Phasmatidae > Clitarchus > Clitarchus hookeri. Next base: position 442,536 of record NQII01001563.1, read on the forward strand.
GTCCATTTTTCGTATGTTTTCGCGTGTGTCACTATCTAAACGGCGACCTTCGTACACCGACCCGGGTAATCCATGGATNTTTTCGTATGTTTTCGCGTGTGTCACTATCTAAACGGCGACCTTCGTACACCGACCCGGGTAATCCATGGATGTGGGTACGTTTTCAGAGGCAGATTTTGTTAAGGGCGTAGATCACGCCTCCTCCACAGTTAACCTTCCTGTACAAATAAGGAAACATTGCCAGCTGAGCCATCGCAGCATCACAGCGAACGTAGAGAGGCGACATTCGACCTGCCTTGTGAATTTTTCTCAGGTCACAGTCGCCTTGCCAAAACCAAAACAAATTAAAAATATATTCATGCTTAAAAATAACTTAGGAACAACCAAAATGTCTTTGCCCAATTTACTATTGTTAGGTGGTTAGAAGAATGACTTCAATTGCAATATATATCAAATTATACAACGAAAATTGTGTGACTCCAAGTGATCGTTTCACAGTAGCTTCCCTGTTCCACTTGATGCTTTGTGCCATGTTTACCGAGGCTGTTGAATTTCAGATAGGTTTGTCAGAAGGACGTAAAAATTAGAAACGAGAGCGAGAGAATTAGGTGCCGCCAGCCATCAACGCTTATTTGTAGAAATAAGTTCAAGTCAACCCCTAAAATCTTGTACGTCAATTTTCTGTTAAATAAACAGTAGAGGAAATACACTTAATAAGATCATATTCACCTAGACGACGTTAACTTTGGCGAAGATGGGCTCCTTAGACTCGTTAACGTTCGCGTGCTTTCGTACACGTTCGGTCAACAGGGTAGCCAATGCCTGAATTCTCAGCTTTTTATCGTATTGTTATGTTGGCAATAAAAACGTGACATTTTTTTAAACTTGAAGTTAGAAATACGAGCCGGGCGCAACAGATGGTCGTGTCGTATATCTTGGCTTTGTGTGCGGACGTAGAAAGGCAGCCGCATGTGCAGGGCGTGAGGAGTGCAATTCGCCGAACTGGAGCGCAGCGGGCAGTGAGATGTAATGCAAGCACGAGAGCTGGTTGCCCCAGCAGCGACCTCTCGGGTTGCAGCGGTGTTACTTGGTATAGGCTGTTCACGGTCAACAATTTTAAAGGCCCTTCCAGCGGGAACATTAATAAAACAAAAGCGTATTTTATTGTGCCCTAAAGCGTAAACTTCTGAGAAAATATTTTAGTGCATTGTCCTCTTAAAGCGTCCGCCATATTGGAGTCTTGGTTTTTCTAACTTGTTTATATTTTTTTTTTAAATTCCGAAAGTACCCTTATACCCAACTAGCTGTTTACATTACACAATAGTAAAGACATAACGACTAAATTACGAAATCGTATTTATGTCACACGCCAAATTCTGGCAGAATTAAAACTGTGACGTGATTATGAATTGTTAGTTCCTTTGTCATATCTGCACTGCAGTGTAAGGTCAATAGCTAGTTGGGTATAGGGCTACTTTTGAAAATTTATTTTTTAACCTAAACAAATTAGAAAAAAGTAAGAATCAAATATAGCGAGGGAAGGTTCCCCTTAAGGCCGGTATTACGATGACTTCACGTTGCACGTAACACGCATCACGCTACACGTTTACATGTACGTAAATCGTGGTGTTTTTTGAGGGTTTATTATGATGCTTCACGTAAGCACGTAACGTTTGTGTACTGAATAAAAATATCGGAATTAATTTTGTTGCTTTTCATATTAAAATCACTGAAAATTCAAGTTATACAAGTGTATTTTTGTTTTAACGTTGATTTCGCTCGAACAGGTTGCGAAAGTATGGTGTTCATGATTTACACAAACTTTGAAAACAACTAGGAGATTAACATAACCTCTAGAACGAAATGTCTCTGGGAGACGTACACATGTGTTTCGTGTATATGGGACTAAATTGTATGCAATACATGTTGGTCTGCTGGGAAAATTAAATTTTGTTTTATGATGTAGGACTACTAAATTGCAAACTTAACAGTAAACATGCTGTATTTCATAGCAAGCGTTTTTATACCTCTGAAAAATATTATTAATAAACTGTGGCAATACAAATCTCCCAAAATATTTACGAATAAAAAAACAAAACATAATCCTGGCTTGACTTCTATTACTTTCCCATCCTCATGTTGGGGAGAAAATTATACATGCGATATATTGTAATTAAAAACGTGAGCAGACGAAATCGTGAAGATAAAACCAAAACAAATCCATGAAACGCAAAGATAACACAACATCGCCCCTATTGTGATTGGCCGGCGAGATAACGTGATACAGAGTCACGTATCACGCAAAAGCCAGACATTGACAATATTTTCCATCTCGTGAACGTTATGTGAAATGATCACAATAGAGCTCCTTGAAACACTTCAGTCAAGGTGTAACCGGCTTACGTGAACGTTTTGCTTGTTACGTATTACGTGACATTTGAAGTGATCGTAATCCCGACGTAAGGCGCCACGCTCATAAAGACGGAGCGGCAGGTACTAGCAGCAGAGATGCTGACCGTGGCGGGAAGATACGGCAGTGGACCAGGGCAAGGTGCCAGCACGAGCAGGGGGCGCGGTGAGCCGTATAAGGGGCAACGAGGCGGCTGACTATGAAAGGAAGTGCAGGGCGATATGGCCAGCATGCCACCGGACTCGACCGCGTGACTGCCAAGGAAAACATCGTCATCCCTCCGGCCTCGAGGCCGTCACACACACACGCACACACACACACACATGCCGCGTTCCCATACTCACAGCTTCACTGGCCAGTCTCGCTTCAAAACTGGAGTAAGCGAATGAGGAGGGAAAGGCACTGAAATTATAATACGGGAGTAGCGATTGAGGAGGGAAAGCGAACCTGGTTAAAGACGCGACTCGACGCGATAACGGTACTTTAGATATAAGGACATGACTCCGCTTACTTAGCCAACACCGATGAAAGTAGCTGTAATGTAGTACACAAATAGATTAGTAGTAGTAGTAGTTAGTGCCACTATAGAAGGCATAGTACATAGAATTAGAAACAATTTCATGTGTGGAGAACGGTGGTGGATGACAGGTCAACCGCGCCACTTCCATACTCCGTGCACCAAGGGCAACCACTAAAGGATAAAAATAGATAGAACTGGCAAACCTCTTCCGTGGTGAAATGCATGTAACAAATGAAAAAAAAAATGTATAAATGGTTTTACAACAAGAAGCCATAGGCCAAAATAAAAGCATAAGTAAAATCAGTAAAAGTAAAGGATAACTTTCACCCCCGCATTCCCCAGAAGGGATACAGTTGTAGGGATGTAAAGCCACGCACGCGTGGTTCAACCTACGGCTGGCCATGCAATAAAAAAAAAAGAAAAAAAAAGGTTTTACTAACCAGTGGCGTAACTACGAGCGGTTGATCAGGGTGATCAATCACCCGCATCAGCGGCTNAAAAAAAAGGTTTTACTAACCAGTGGCGTAACTACGAGCGGTTGATCAGGGTGATCAATCACCCGCATCAGCGGCTCTCGCTGCTGACTTACTACCAGCGGGAAAAAAATTACTTCGTCTCTTATTATAGAAACATTTAGCTCAGTGGCTTAAAATGCATCATTTGGAGATAAAGTTTTTAAAACATTTCCCAAGGGAGAACCTCGAAACACCCTCCTGCCTGGGGGGGTGTTCCAGCCCCTAATCACCCACCACCTTCCGCGAGCACATCACCACCCAAAGCCACCAGCTAGTTACGCCACTGCCACAAATGTCAGCTAAAGTCTACTCGCAGTATTTTCACACTTAAAACCTTTGCTTGTTTGCTTGTATCACACGCGTTTTACACTTCTGTTAACATAAAATTGTCTTATTTTTAGTCAATTCAATTTTTACAAATATTTAACCTACAAATTATAATATTTGATTTACAATTAATATGAATTAAATAAAGAAAAGATAGGTGTGTTGCTGATGCCTGGTAAGAAATAGTTCTCACGNTGATTTACAATTAATATGAATTAAATAAAGAAAAGATAGGTGTGTTGCTGATGCCTGGTAAGAAATAGTTCTCACGCAAAATATGATTTAACTTAGTGCACACAAATGCGGTGTGTTATCCATTTGGCGTAATTTTCTGGAGTTAGTAAAGCTTTGTTTGCACGAGGCGGAGAAATAGCCTGAATGCAGATATTTACCAGGGATTCAGAAAAGTTGGAAACAATCAAGAATTTACTATATTCTTCCGTTATTGCTGACTAGCACTGATGTTCAAAGATAATGTATTCGCGGGTTTCCGGCCGGTTCTCCGTGCCAGGCTAAAACGACTACTGAGAACACTGAATATTACTACAGCGTAGATAAGTACGCAGAGACGAAATGGCGTGGCGGTTCCTTTGATGTGGGCGTGCCGATTCTCCGATTGGCTGCTCGAGGCTCTGGGATCGAACCTTGCGTCTGACTGGATGCGGCATGTTGCGAATGTTCCCTATTGGCTGGGTTTCCCGCTAGTCAGTCGGTTACCAAAAGCTTCCCCACATGTCGTTGGCCAGTATGACGCCATTTTGCTAGCGTATGCGTCTGAAGTTCGTGGTTTAAGCTTCTGTTTCGCCTCCGTATTCTTTAGTACTATGTGATATTACTAGAGCTCACAGATGTAGTGCAAGTAAAATGAGATACTTCCTGGCGATTCAATTTAAGTGTTCTACACTGGAGAGCCAAAAAAAAAAAGGTATAGGCGTGCGTGTACAAATAACAGAGGTATGGAACCAATCAGAGTAACGCGATGCTGTCGCCAGCGCCTATATAAGACAACAAGCGTCTGGCAAAGTTGCTAGATCGGTTACTGCTGCTACAATGGCAGGTTNATTCTCCGATTGGCTGCTCGAGGCTCTGGGATCGAACCTTGCGTCTGACTGGATGCGGCATGTTGCGAATGTTACCTATTGGCTGGGTTTCCCGCTAGTCAGTCGGTTACCAAAAGCTTCCCCACATGTCGTTGGCCAGTATGACGCCATTTTGCTAGCGTATGCGTCTGAAGTTCGTGGTTTAAGCTTCTGTTTCGCCTCCGTATTCTTTAGTACTATGTGATATTACTAGAGCTCACAGATGTAGTGCAAGTAAAATGAGATACTTCCTGGCGATTCAATTTAAGTGTTCTACACTGGAGAGCCAAAAAAAAAAANATGTAGTGCAAGTAAAATGAGATACTTCCTGGCGATTCAATTTAAGTGTTCTACACTGGAGAGCCAAAAAAAAAAAGGTATAGGCGTGCGTGTACAAATAACAGAGGTATGGAACCAATCAGAGTAACGCGATGCGGTCGCCAGCGCCTATATAAGACAACAAGCGTCTGGCAAAGTTGCTAGATCGGTTACTGCTGCTACAATGGCAGGTTATCAAGATTTAAGTGAGTTTGAACGTGGTGTTATAGTCGGCGCATGAGAGATGGGATATAGCATCTCCGAGGTAGCGACACAATTTGGATTTTCGCGTACTACCATTTCACGAGTGTACCGTGAATATCGGGAATCCGGTAAAACATCAAATCTTCGACTGCGGCCGGAAAAAGATCGTGAACGAACGGGACAAACGACGACTAACGAGAATCATTAAACGTGACAGACGTGCAACCCTTTCTCAAATTGGCACAGCTTTCAATGATGGGGTATCGACAAGTGCCAGCGTGCGAACTATTCAACGGACCATCATTGATATGGGCTTTCGGAGCCGAAGGCCCACTCATGTACCGTTGTTGACTGCACGACACAAAGCTTTACGCCTAGTCTGGGCACTCCAACGCCGCCATTGGACTGTTGATGACTGGAAACACGTTGCGTGGTCTGACGAGTCTCGATTCCAATTGTATCGGGCGGATGAACGTGTACTGTTCAAATGGTGGAGGCTCTTTCATGGTATGGGGCGTGTGTAGCTGGCGTGAAATCGGACCCCTGATACGTCTAGATACGAGACTGACAGGTGACAGATACGTAATCATCCTGTCTGATCACCTGCACCCATTCATGTCCATTGTGCATTCCTAAGGACGCGGACAATTACAGCAGGACAATGCGACACCCCACATGTCGAGAGTTGCTACCGAGTGGCTCCAGGAACACTCTTCTGACTTTAGACACTTCCACTGGCCACCTAAATCACCAGACATGAACATTATTGAGCATATCTGGGATGCCTTGCAACGTGCTGTTCAGAAGAGATCTGCACCGCCTCGCACTCCTATGGTTTTGTGGACCGCCCTGCAGGATTCATGGTGTGAATTGCCTCCTGCATACCTTCAGACATTAGTCGAGTCCATGCCACGTCATCTTGCGGCACTTCTGCGTGCTCGCGGGGGCCCTACATGATATTAGGCAGGTGTACCAGTTTTTTTGGCTCTTCAGTCTGTAAAGATTTTAATAGCTACACAAAGGGTGGTATCACTAAATACAAAATAGTCTATGGAAATACCATAAAAAAAAGCAACCTAAAAACAGAAATTATCTTTCTATGAAAATTTATTTTCTTCAGTCCCGGGAGGATTTGTACGGCATTTTATGCGTAAACAACATCAAATGTAAAAATATTTACTAGTTAAATATATATATATATTTAAAAATAAATATCACTGCCGAGCGTGAAAAAATGTCCGCAAAATTACGGAAAGTATCGGTTACAAATTATTCAGACATCTGCCTGAAATTACGGACTCTTCGTTTTTTTCAATGAAGTTCTCTCCGTGAATTTCACATAAATCTCCGCGAATTCACGGAACGTGTCCATAAACTTGCAAGTTAATTTTTTAAAATCTTCTCTTTATAAATAAAGGGGTAAAAAAACTTACTTTCGTTATGTGGGTGTGCCACTGTGTATAAAAATGACTATTAAACAGTTTAAAAAATCTTTTCCNCACATAAATCTCCGCGAATTCACGGAACGTGTCCATAAACTTGCAAGTTAATTTTTTAAAATCTTCTCTTTATAAATAAAGGGGTTAAAAAACTTACTTTCGTTATGTGGGTGTGCCACTGTGTATAAAAATGACTATTAAACAGTTTAAAAAATCTTTTCCGATAGCGGGAGTTGAACTCGGAAAAATATATTGACAATCCAACACAATATTCACTCACCTACCACACTTTTACAAGAAAAAGTGTTGTAAATATGAGATTCATGCAGAATGACCCATGTACCTCTCTTAGTTTCTAGTCATGTCAAAGTGTTTGCAAGTTTTTTTTTATTTCAGGTTTACAAGCAGGGGGAAGAAAATAGTATTATTTCACAGTTTATAACAAAGAAATTTTAAAAAAAATTTAATATTTTATCCTGCAGTGAGATTTGGACACGAACCGAAACATTAGCACTCAGTAACTCGAACCACTCACCTACCACACCTTTGCACGGAGTATTTCGTAAATATGGATTTTACACGAAAGTGACGAACGCGCCTCTTTTAGTTTCAAGTTGTATTAGAGCGCTTGCTTTTTGTTTTATTTGTAGTTTATAAAATACAAAAAAAAATTTTGGCGTGACATTAAAAAAAATAAAGCTATAATAATTTCTGAAAAAAATTTTTTTTTTCATTTTTATGTCAATTTAATGTTACATTTTATATTAAACAAAAAAATAGGCAAGATGTCATAACCTATCAACATTCCTAACGAAATTTCACGAATAATACTTTTTGTTTGAAATAGTTATGTTTAAAATTGACGCAATGAGAAGGAATTTCGTTTAAGGTGGCCGCAGGATTGAAGGAATTTTGCACGTCTGAGGCCTAAAAGCGTGGGAGTGCTAGGGGCGACTGAGATATGTACATCAACTCTCTCATCGCCTCTACGTGCAAAGCACTGAGCTAGCGTGCAGTCTTGCAGTCGATANATTTTGGCGTGACATTTAAAAAAATAAAGCTATAATAATTTCTGAAAAGAATTTTTTTTTTCATTTTTATGTCAATTTAATGTTACATTTTATATTAAACAAAAAAATAGGCAAGATGTCATAACCTATCAACATTCCTAACGAAATTTCACGAATAATACTTTTTGTTTGAAATAGTTATGTTTAAAATTGACGCAATGAGAAGGAATTTCGTTTAAGGTGGCCGCAGGATTGAAGGAATTTTGCACGTCTGAGGCCTAAAAGCGTGGGAGTGCTAGGGGCGACTGAGATATGTACATCAACTCTCTCATCGCCTCTACGTGCAAAGCACTGAGCTAGCGTGCAGTCTTGCAGTCGATAACGCGCCTCCATGAGACTTACAGCGATGACCGTACAATAATAATAAAGGTTTGTTGCATGTCCCTATTCCTTTTTTAATGTTTGGTACCGGAATGTTCATACCTAAAAATGACCGTGAAAACACCCGTTTGAGCCATTTTCACTGTCACAAAAACATGCTTTAGAGAGAAATGGAGGAACTGAAAAACTAATACAGACGGGTAACGTTTCTTAAATGCTATTCGTAAGCAGACCTAATTCAGACACGTTGGACGGAAACGTTTTCCTCATTTGAAGTTTGCGGCCACCAACTTGGTAACTGCAAAATAAGATGCCATACTAAGTACAGCCTCGATTTGTGGAAAATCTGATATCATCAGTAGTCCTTAATTAAAATCCGTAGCATGTCTCCACTTTCCGTTAATTTGCTGAACTGAAAACTAATCCCTTTACTAATGTAGAAACTAGAATTTACGTGAGCTACATGCAACCTGTATAACTGAAATACTGGTTTTTAGTCCATTGCTATATTAAGAAAACAATGCAGGGCGCATTGCGTCAAAAACAATGACAATAATAAAGGGAATGAAATTCGATAAACATTCCAATCTCAGTCAACAACAGACAAGCCATAGATAGATAAAGTTGTTCGGTAACAACAAATGTTTGAAATCACTCGAGTCATGTATGCTCTCGTTGGAAAGTAAACCCTAGTTTTATAAACCACACGCTGATTGGAAAAGGGGGCTGTGGGGGTTAAGTAAGAAAACGACGTTAACGATATATGACACCAAAAGAGAAACTTGAGTAAAACAGTACATTGAAATGTAATTTAGAACAATAATAAAAATTTGTACGAAAACAAGGGAAGGTTACTGAGAAGAGTGATTTAAAAATTTTGAAGCCTGAAGGGTTTTGTTCAGAAGTTTTATATTGCATGTACGTCTGTGTTTCTAGTTTTCACCGGAGTCGTACAGTCGCGGGCATGAAAACAAAAACAGGCCACTAATCTTGAAGTAGACGAAGTACGCTTTGCAATGCTGGCACCGACGATAGTCACTACTGTTTGCCGACTACGACGTGATTTGTAATTCAAGCCTCGCAAGGCGGGGTGCGAAATAAAACCATTTGGAATTTTCGCCGTAGCCTGCAGATTGTTTTATATTTTACGTTTCGACAAAAGGAAATCATTACATTTTACACTCTTTTAAAGCAAGTGTTACTTCACTGCTGTTGTTAGTATCATTTATATAATCATCCGCGAGAAACAACCACTTATTTCTTCTCAGCTGTCACCAATTACAAATTAATAACGCACGAAAACTATAGCAATCTGAGTTCGACCTGCCATGCCAAAAATGTCGTAACCACTTGACTGCTATCAACGTCATATGACATTGCCTGATTTGAACATATTTTTATGGTGTTCACTGTAATATTACGACGTCCCGCATTCTTTAAAGACGTTGCCAACGTATCGCATGTGGGAATCGTGCCGGGCGACGCCGCTGGTTGGCGGGTTTTCTCGTGTGTCTCCCGTTGCCCCTACCCTTGCATTCTGGGACTGCTCCATACTCACCTCGTTTGACTCTCATCGGCTCTCAAGGCCTCTATGTTAAAAGCCTCCCAAATCTCTTTACTCTCCACATTGTCGACGTAATGTTACTTCAACAGCAATTTTTATGAAGTTCGCTGAAACGTTATGTTACGTCGGCAACACTCTAAGTGTAAAATTGCTCAAATGAACAAAACAGATTCGATGTTATGTTACCTAGAAGGGAATATTTCATTGGGACACTGTCAACTCGACATTATATTGTCTGACAGCTGGCCAGTAGTGAATGTCGTACAGTCTGGGGAAATGTGGCTCAACAGGACAGTGATAAGTAGGAGTCTACTGGTGTTCTCCGAAGTGGTAAATTGTCTTGAATGTCTGTAAATGTGAGTCGCATTCAAAGTGTTAAAACTTTTGTAATGGAACTTACTCAGAAAAACTGATAAATCCAAGTTGGTGGCAACTGATCTCCATAAGAAAAAATTAAATGTTTCCTTGTGCTATTACCTTAAGCATATCGTACATATATTTACTTGACACAAAATGCCTTTAATTAGCTTGAATCCTCGCGCTACACNAGGACAGTGATAAGTAGGAGTCTACTGGTGTTCTCCGAAGTGGTAAATTGTCTTGAATGTCTGTAAATGTGAGTCACATTCAAAGTGTTAAAACTTTTGTAATGGAACTTACTCAGAAAAACTGATAAATCCAAGTTGGTGGCAACTGATCTCCATAAGAAAAAATTAAATGTTTCCTTGTGATATTACCTTAAGCATATCGTACATATATTTACTTGACACAAAATGCCTTTAATTAGCTTGAATCCTCGCGCTACACTAGAACCCAGGAAACTGCGCTTTTCGTGCACCCACGATAAACAGAGCACACCACCCAGGAGAAAAAGTTTTATTTCGCACCACGNTTGAATTGCAAATATGGAGATTTTGGTGGAGGAGGGAGGGCTTGGAGGCATTTGAAATGCAAAACTGCTAGGGCAGGAAGCCAGGGGAGTGGAACACAATGGAACCAGCGCTCAGCAGGGGGCTCGTGGTGGCGTGTGGTCAGGTGGGCGATTGGGTCGAAGGCCGTTTGCCCGCCGTGAAAAATGTCCGTTGCTGTTATTCAGCCGCTGACACGTATGCGTGCGGCCCCGCGCGGGCTGGGCAAGTGCTGGCCATGACGTCACCAACGTGCCCGACAGCGCGACACTGCGGCTGCAACTTTAGGAGGTGGTTACCGTGGAAACTGCTTCCCTGTATCCGTATTACACGGCGCCCGATTCCATAAAAACTTTTGCACAAAGTCTACCATGGCGGCTGTTGTACCACCTAACGGTACCCGTCATGGCATTTGTCGCCTTCTACGGCCAGATTTCATACCAGGTTGTTCCTTTTTCCGTGGCACTTTCCGTACCAGTTTACGTATCTGGCCAATCATATTGAAGTTTCAGAACGCAGGGCGCTCCCCGTGGCCACTACTTGGAACGAGTCCATGAAGAAACCAAGGATGCCTCCCTCCATCGTGATTACATTTCCGTGGGATTTAAACTCATTCCAATAGCTTTAGATTACTGCAAGGACTAATAATACTGACAGTGACAACTTTCAAATACTGTCGGCAAGTGTACCAAACATTTAAAGCATTACCCTGATGGATAAAGAGAATTTAATACACGCTATTTTGCAACATCAATGTATCAAACGCTGAGTGTCGGATGCTAATATATCAACTGTTGTCGTATAATAATGAATTTTCCATGGCGGGTCGTATAAAGGTTGATGTATCGATTCTTGCACCAAGCCTTGCAGAAGCTTGTACAAGAGCAAGCACAACAGCATGTATCGTGCAATCACAAATAAATAAACACTTTGTTGTTTTTTTAAGTTATAATGGTATCACGTTCTCTCTCTCTCTCTCTCTCTCTCTCTCTCATTTTTGTAGTTTTCCTTCATTTGGTACTATACCCGTAGTCAATATACGCAATGGACAAAGCACAATCAAATTCTGAACGTGATCATTCAGAGCTAACTTCCGTCCCCACGTTAAATTTTCATCGCCCACTTCTGTTTACAGCTCCAGCAATCGGGTCAGTGTAGTAAAATGCTGCCACTTTCTGTTGTCATTCCATCATTCCTACTNTACGGCCAGATTTCATACCAGGTTGTTCCTTTTTCCGTGGCACTTTCCGTACCAGTTTACGTATCTGGCCAATCATATTGAAGTTTCAGAACGCAGGGCGCTCCCCGTGGCCACTACTTGGAACGAGTCCATGAAGAAACCAAGGATGCCTCCCTCCATCGTGATTACATTTCCGTGGGATTTAAACTCATTCCAATAGCTTTAGATTACTGCAAGGACTAATAATACTGACAGTGACAACTTTCAAATACTGTCGGCAAGTGTACCAAACATTTAAAGCATTACCCTGATANGACTAATAATACTGACAGTGACAACTTTCAAATACTGTCGGCAAGTGTACCAAACATTTAAAGCATTACCCTGATAGATAAAGAGAATTTAATACACGCTATTTTGCAACATCAATGTATCAAACGCTGAGTGTCGGATGCTAATATATCAACTGTTGTCGTATAATAATGAATTTTCCATGGCGGGTCGTATAAAGGTTGATGTATCGATTCTTGCACCAAGCCTTGTAGAAGCTTGTACAAGAGCAAGCACAACAGCATGTATCGTGCAATCACGAATAAATAAACACTTTGTTGTTTTTTTAAGTGATAATGGTATCACGTTCTCTCTCTCTCTCTCTCTCATTTTTGTAGTTTTCCTTCATTTGGTACTACACCCGTAGTCAATATACGCAATGGACAAAGCACAATTAAATTCTGAACGTGATCATTCAGAGCTAACTTCCGTCCCCACGTTAAATTTTCATCGTCCATCTGTTTACAGCTCCAGCAATCGGGTCAGTGTAGTAAAATGCTGCCACTTTCTGTTGTCATTCCATCATTCCTACTNTCTGTTTACAGCTCCAGCAATCGGGTCAGTGTAGTAAAATGCTGCCACTTTCTGTTGTCATTCCATCATTCCTACTCCTTCATTGTGCTCTGTTCCTTCCCTCTTTCCTGCGCTTCTGCCATTATTTGCCCTTTCCAACTTGTCTTTGGTCTCCCTTTAGGCCCCAGTTCCATCATTCTTCTAACTTTTAAGCTAAGTGGAATAAACACAAGTAAGTGACTGCGAATTTTCAGTTGTTGGCTAATTTGCCGCCGGGTAGACAGTGAGTTGAGAAATTTGGGCGGCTCTTAACAACGAGGTCTCGAGAGTGGTAGATAATGAAAGTTCTGTTTGATATTAGCGCAGTGATTGTCTGGTATAGTAGAAACCGAGCTGCTGGGCAGAAGTCTTCGCTTGCTCGACCTGGAACAACGCTAATTGGGTAATAATCTGTGACTGACAGCACTTTGTGTGTGTGACTCTGCGTGCCAAAGGCAGCAGCGAGCCGAGCCAACTGCTTGACCGGGCCCTGCCATGCTAGTCCCTCGGCGTACGCGCATGAGTTGTATCAGAGTAAGTTGTTTCGCTTCGGGCGATTTTAGGACTGGTAATAACCAGAATAAACTTGAAAACTTTTGAACTCTTACGCCTAAAACTCCTTTAATGTCCGCTTACTTAAGGGTTCCGCCTGCCTGGAGCTTGAACTGGGTTTCAGTGTGTTTGAAATCTTGGTTTTTTGACGAAACTATTTTACGTGCCCCCAGTATGTTTAACTACGAAAATACATCATATCCATATTCAATACAAGGAAGGAATGGTACTTTAAAGTTGCCACGCATGCTGTAAATAATATTTTGGAGCCCTCTAATATAGTTAAAAATGGCTTTTTCAGATTGCCGTATCATATAACATACCAGCCGGACACGAGCCAAACTACGATATAAGCCTGTATTGAACTTTGCTACAGACTTGTCATCGGTAAAATTATACCGTCACTGCTTAAAGTGCCATACGTGCGCGAGCACTACGAGAACACTGCACGGCAGTTCAGAGCCCTGCGCGTAGCGGCGATGGCACTTTGGTAGCGCGTGCCAGTGTAAAGTAACCCTTACAGCTCCCGCACTTCTCGGCCAAGAAAGGAGAAAAACGATGCCTCTTAATGGCAACTCAAACCCACTTTATCCTTAATCAAGCACAGCTTCGTTTACCACCGTCTTCTGCGCCTCTTCTTTAGACTAGGATGTGTGTAACTGTATGCTGCGGTGGCAGTTCGCACATACATCTTGCTTCCTCGGCCATACGACCGCCACTATTTTTTCATAGAAAACCAGATGCGCCACGATTTGCAACTGCGTATTGTAATATTCGACAAGGTTCGCGGGAATGTTGGCCACGCGGTTCGCATTCTAGCGAAAATTCGCGACGTTGCATTACACGGCCCAGCGCATGTTTGCACGCACCTTTAGGAATAGCTAAATAAGATCCTTGTCTGAAGGATATCGTGCCATGGCGGAGAAATCAATCTTCACGAAATGAAATCCTAACGAGAAAAAATACAAATGTACAAGTTGGAACGTGACCACAATTAACAGCGAGTAAACACCGCAGTCGTTGTCTCATTGCTCAGGGACGTGATTTTCAACTAATGCAACGGCTTAGAAATTAAATGTGCCGACTTGTAATGCGCATGGAAGTGTTGCGAAGTGCTCTGTTGTTGATCAACCCAATCATACCACGTGAACGTCAATGGTGTTCGGTTGGCGTGTTGTTTACGGCGGGACTCTTTATTATTTGTGAATTTACTCCTCACATCTCTACCCCACGACGACGTGGTGGCTCTGTGTAGACATACAGGTGAGAGGAGTACATGTTTTGTACGGTGTTTTACAACATAGGTTCAATCAAATGAAAACAGATTGCTTGTCTAAGACATTGGTTAATAAGTTAAACGTAAACATGCATCAACACAGTACTTCGAACACATACTGTGATTAAAATTTCCTTTAGCTAAGGAAAGATGTTATAAAGTTTAGAGTTGAGAGAACTGGGCGGCTCTTAACAACGAGATCTTGAGAGCTATGAGGGTGAAATGAGGTGAGAATGGAGCATCACCGGAATGCAAGAGCGGAGGAAACGGGAGATCCCCGAGAAAACCTGCCAACTAGCGGCATCGTCCGGCACGATTTCCATTTGCGAAAATCCGAAGTGACCCGGCCGGGGATTGAACCCGTTTCGCCATGGTGGATGTAATAAAGATTAACATCCATAACAATCCTATGAAAACAATCCACGTCACAAAAAAAAAACTACGAACAAGAAAATCAATACAGGCCATACATTATTTAAACATTAAATGTGAGCAACGTTCCTTAAAATGCATTAGCATTTGTGTTTAAACAACGAAATTTTTACAACTAGGTCCCAATTCCAAAGGGCTTCGAATCTTCACAAGTCTGGAACGTCACCGACGCTGACAGCCACAGATAAAAGTAATAGTACTATCAACAGGATCACAGTATTCAGCTCACCTTGGGGCACAAGACACCGAATTTCCATAAGGCTGTTTTACTGAAACTATGAAATGTATATTTAGCCAATTCCATTTCCCACTTCATTTTTAAATAACAAAATATACTCTATAGCAACGATTGTAGATTAACATCGACCACACGACTAACCAGTGCATTTATTCTTTTATCTAAGTCGGTCTTCTCGAGGCTGATACAACTGAAGGTCCTTTAACTTATGGTTGGGTACACCATACACGCCTCACTCTCGTACCGGTCTGTAACCCCCTGAAATAAATTACTATGAGGGAACAGTACCTTGACGTTCCACGAACCTTATCCCTTTTTTCCATTTAAAAAAGTGACTTTTTGGCAGGCTATTTCTTTCCATTGAATCACACAAGTCGACATTCTCCGACTTCGTTCAGTGCATGTTGGTACCCCCCNGGTGGCGCGTCATCCGTCGCTCAAACGCAACTTACAGGAACAGTAGTGTTAACTATTGCCTGAGACCTGCAAAATTCGCGTTATTATTATTATTTGAACATCACGAAAACAGTAAAATTTTTACTTTGACGTGTCATTTTGCAAAAACCATGCAGTCTAAAAATATTTTATCTGAGGATAAGGCATTCACTGACAATGGCTACAAGTTGAACAATATATTGCTCAAATAAAAAATAACACATTTTCCCGTGGCCAACGCCCTTAAATTAACAATTCCAGTGCAGCCAACAACACTACTAACTAAATCATAATAATAGTCACCGACGTTTGTTATATCCCTACAAGCATTTCGCTAATGACACTTCTTCCATTGAAATTCCACACTTTTCAAATTCCGCGAGTAATCCCACTGCAATTTAAAAGGAATCCTATCCGTGATGCCTCCATCGATTTCTTCAATATTGTAACAGTTTTCATAATAGTGAAGAACACGTGAATTTTCCTTCGTAAGCGTTTGCATGTTAAGTCATACACTGAATTTGTTTTATTTCGCTCTTTTTACTTACCTGGAGATGTACGAAACACGTACTGTGTGAACGGGGCTGCAAAGTGAACGTGACTGAAAGAAACGAACACCAGTTCAATTAACCACCTTCCCGTCTCCTGCCCATCTCAGCTACGAAGATTACTTTTTGACAGTTCCAAGGAAGTAGAGCCAGTGTTGTCTTGCTAATGTATCCTCCCGCCTCAGTTGTTCCAACACAGCAAGCCATGCTGTTTATATTTCATATGTTAGCTGTGAGTGACTGCAAGGTTTTATATGTACATGTGCTATAAAATGTGTGAACTGTTCTGCAAAACGAGGTCACATTCACGATATCCATTTGTAGAAACTGTATTTTAAATGGCAATTGTAACACCAAAATTAAGTTTGAAAATAAAATATGACAAGTAATTTTCTCCGTTACTTTATTTACACCACTCTAATTTACCATATGCACAGCACAGATGTTTTACTTGTTTCTGTCGTGCTGCCTGTAAGTGAGTGGTGAGTGGATGTTACTCACGGCCGGATTTATTTAATGATGAGCTTTAAAGGATTCACATCCTTACCGAATACTCTTAGAAAAATATTTCATTTCCTCTGGTTAGTAAATTCCTAGGTGGAAGGGGATGGAAACTGGGGGAAAGGCTACGTTTGTTCACGACCACTTTAATTTTATTTCTAGCTTTGGTTTTAATCCCCACAATTCAAGTGTAATTTAAGGAATAGGCAACTCCTGCTCCAAACTTTTTTTAAAAATAAAATGCATGAAGATGACAATTGGTTCGACTTAAATGATTCCCGAAAATATTTTACACAAATAATAACGACATGTTACCGAACACAGGTGGTAATTTGGTGTAGTATCTCAGAACTAGAAATTATAAGGCAAAAGTGGGCTTCAGGGCACCGTTTTGTAACATCGGCAGATACTTCTAGCAACTCATTTGAGTTAGCTATTAATGCGTGTCATAACACTTTTGATTATATACGCATATTTATATGTATACGTTTAAGCATTATATTGGTAAAAAACATGCTTTTATTTGAAATTACATTTTCCGTTAACAGGTTTTTTATGACCTGCTGAGTCAATGCGGAAGCACAAAAGCGTTTCATTAGTATGCTAAGAGACACACAACGAGCAATCTTTTTTTTTTTTGTTGATGAGGAAGTTCACAACTTACCTGTCGCGTGCGTTACTCTACTGAGCCGTAAAAATTTCCACTCGTGGTCACGTTGAAACATGGGCGTGTTGTGCCTAAGCACAACCTAATGACCACCAAATGCATTCGTTTCAAATTGCTATCTTTGAAATGTCTTTACTATTCACGAATTCCAGCATGTCTACGAGCATGCTGGTCCGTATATGCTCAGACGTGTGCCCGGTTGCAACCCTCAATGTGCTTCGATTAAACCCGTAACTGGTTAGAGCACCTATTTGGCGCTCATGCTAACGGTTTCATCCAGGATTAAATAAACATTGTATTAGGAAATTACTGCAAATTTTGGTCTTCTTCTAATATCGTACTTTTGCCAGAACTTTCGCGTAAATAGTACTATTTTAAACTTTAAAATAAAAAAATGTTACAGGGGGAAAACTTTTGAAGCCCTACTTAATAGTTAGCCATCGGTGATTCTGCAACTTTGTGGCACATCCTGCCACTCACGCCCATGCGTTGAAATAAATTCTGACAACACCCGTTCAGACGGGATTCAAAGTAAGGCAATATACATATAATGTTTAAATTATTTGTCACAGATATGGCACTGAGATATACCGGTTATAGTTCTGATAAAGAATCCAGTCGACTAAGGTGATAACCAAGCCGGCATGCATTTTCTCTGGCTGGGTCGTCACACATCGCACAGCAGACAACATACCCTCTCGCTGGTCCACCACTGCGCCTCACAACCGATGCAACACAAGTTCGCCGTCTGTCTCCACACACGGGCGAGTGGAACATGTGTACCTGATTTCGTCATGATCACCCCAAAGTGCTGCTAGACAAACTCAAGTAAAACCCCGCGAAATACGTTAGTTCTTTCTCCCTCCCACATACCTCGCCCTTTCTTATCGACGGAGCAGCTTCAATGTTCTTGCAAACAGTTCGGACGAGACATGTACAAGCAGAACACATACAAACTGAAGACTTTCCTACCACCTGTTATCAACAGTAAGAGTCGACAAGAACAGCGAAACCACACATGACAACAGGTATACAAGCGGAGTCGAGGAAATAGTGTGAAGTAAGAGAACACCTTACTATTCTTCTTGGTTTGTTGGCGGTAGAAAGGAGTACGCACAGAACGAACTCTAGTAACCAACTATCGGTCGTTAGCCACTTTAATTGCGGAAACAGGAGGTTTTGTTTTGATTACGTTGCCGCAGGGAGAGATGGGAAGCGCGTAGAACATTCATTTCCGGAGGGCGTTCGTTCCGCAGTCAGTCGCCTCGCGTTTATGGCTCCTCGGTGCAACAGCTGGCCTTGACTCTCAGTTCTCTGTACCTCAGCGCACATGATCAGCAACCGTGAGCCACACGGAACTGTACAGCACTGTGACATACTGCTAGGCAAACTCAAATGAAAATCCCGGGATGTCCTTTCCCTCTTCCCCAGTCCTCACACTTCCTGATTGGCTCAGCAACTTCAAGGTAGTGCGGGCAGTTCGAACGATAGTTGTAAAAACGGATCACATGCAAACTGAAGACATTCTCAACTACCCGTTGTCAGTAGCAATAGTTGACACGGACAGCAAAACCACACGTGACAATACATACCAGCGGAATCAAGGAAATTACGTGAAGTAAGAGAAAATATGTTAAAATTCTTCTTGGTTTGTCGGTGGCAGGAATATGTGTATGTTGTGTAACAGACTACCCTGTTCAACTCTTCAACCCTCCCACCACGCCCACGTCTCGGCAACTCGAAATATGTCACGCAGAAGGCGATTACAGCTGTCAATCGCAAGGTTGTAACGCCCGTATGCTGAGCTAGATTTGAGCGACGCCGAGGAAGGTAAAAAGTTAAGTGGAGATGTAGTAGTGATGGAATGCAGTGACTAGGAAACGGAAGTACACTGAGAAAATCCTCCGGCCAACGGCAACGTCCGCCATGTTTCTCATAAACGAGAATCCTGAATTGACTCCACTGAAAATCGAACCCGGTTCGCCGCGGAGGGAAGGCAAATGGTCTGACCACCACACCACCGCTATATGTTCCCTGTTCTTACAAGCAAATACGTTTATCAAAAATAATTTTTAACATTTTCATCATGTACTGCTCCAGTTAATTTGATAGTTTAAGCCTCATTTGTAGGCAGTAGGACAGAGAACGACCCGTTATGGTTCTTGTACGAAGCCCGTTAGCTATTCAAGTGGAATCCACTCTAGTACCCCCACTATCACATAACACAAGTGCCAGATTATGTAGAAATGCTGACAACACCATTTGTTACAGGAACAAACAAGTGAGACAAACATATAATGAACACACTGCTAATTACGCGCGTTTAGTAGAATGTAAAACTTTAGTTCCACTGTGGGTCAGACATATCTATACCGGAGTACAGTGATAAGTCTAGCTTGAAAATAAACGTACAGTAGCGGTTAAGTGCTGGGCGCCAAAACAATTCACGCATCCCTAAAACGAATTTAGCGATATGAAATTACTTGATACTCGGTTAAATGAAAAAGAGGTGACACGAATATGCATTAGACCCAACAACAAACAACGTGAATGCACTTTAGCCGTACGAGCAAGGGGTAAAAATCGTAAACTTGAAAAATCTATTCCCTAGTCTTAAGTTTAACCAATCCCAGAGGTGCACAAATTTAAATGAATTTCGACATATATTTACAAAACTTTCAAGATTTATTTTTGTTGGCCTGCTGCTTAAAACAATTTTCTACTGCAAAAATGCTACTAAATGAAAACCTACTTATATTCTGATTTCAAGTAACACACCGTAAAATGCTTTTCTATTGGTTGAATTTAGTCAGTATGATTATTATTGAGTAAATCAAATTTTTGGAGCCTATTGCTTACCGCTTACTTCTTAATTTAATCATTGTGAAGGTTAGTTTACGAATAAATACTGAATAATTAATACTTGTACTTTTGACTCGTTCGATACACGGAAAATAAAATAAGTTTTGCAGTTTACGACTGATCTAGCAAGTGTTAAGTCTAGCTAATCAGAATCGTAAGAAATCAAAGCAGCCAATCAATATAACCTGGAAAAAAGGACAAGGGTGAAGATTATTTACATATTTTTAATTATTTTTAATTACTACAGGTATAATCGTTTCGAAAAACTCGTGATATCTTATAAAATGGGATGCCGATAGCAACATTGGGTAGTTACGTCAATAGAACAGAATAAAGTTAAATAAAAGCAAATTTAATAACCTCTTCCAAAAACTAAAACATGAGAAACAGTTCTTTAAATACACGAGAATACTGTCACTCGATTTAATAACTCATTGGCTCCGATTTCACGACACGACATTAACCTAAATACAAGATCAAAATACAGTTTCCCGCCAACAACAACTGTCGCTGTGCTGTGATTGGCTACTTCGATTTGACTTGTACTTAAGATACAGAATATAGCGATATCTTAAGTCAAGCCAAGAACGCAAACGACCCGTACACGACCTGCCAACTGCAGCCATAGACCAATACCCTTGAACACATTGCTTATATTTCAAGCACACGGCTTAAGGTTTCTGGTAAGTAAACCGTAAACCCACCTTAATCACCTTTACGCACACGAAATAAATCGTGAACCGAACCTTAGAAATCTGATGAGCGATGGCTAGCGTGCAGCCGTGGGCAACGCCATGAGCGCAAGAATACGACTGAAGAGTCATCTTCTGTCGAGCCAAGAAACTANGCACACGGCTTAAGGTTTCTGGTAAGTAAACCGTAAACCCACCTTAATCACCTTTACGCACACGAAATAAATCGTAAACCGAACCTTAGAAATCTGATGAGCGATGGTTAGCGTGCAGCCGTGGGCAACGCCATGAGCGCAAGAATACGACTGAAGAGTCATCTTCTGTCGAGCCAAGAAACTANTAGCGTGCAGCCGTGGGCAACGCCATGAGCGCAAGAATACGACTGAAGAGTCATCTTCTGTCGAGCCAAGAAACTAACTCCATAAAAGCGAAATGGCCTCGTCGTTCCTCCTGCGGCATCATTTTTATGGCGAAGTGCGAGACGGAGACGGCTGCGACCCCAGCGGCAGTTAGGGCGAGTGTATGGCGAGGCACAATGTGGTGCAGGGGCAGGACGTACGTTATTCCAGCAAGTGGTGGCTGCCTCCCATGTCTCGGCGCCTTACAAGGAAGGTGGACCGCCTAGGAGGAAGACGTGGCCTCCTGGACCGACATTCCACAAGGTCGGCGACCAGGGGTGCCACCTTCACGTCACCCTGCCTGCGCACTCTGGCCGCGCACCAGCGACTCCAGTAGGGGAAACGAATACTTATCGAAAATGCCTAAAGTCGACGTTATACTCCCCTACAACTTAGGCATTTAAAAAACTTGTCGCATATTTCAACAGAATATTTACTACATACGCGTAGCGTGAATATACAATAAACGGTAACATAGTTTTTTTCTCTTTAGATATTGTACTGTATAAAGAAGTGCTTGGTTACGTATTTTCATTTTGATGCTGGTAGCACAGTATTCTTTGTCTGTGTGTCCTTCACAAGTGTTATTTCGTAGCACGTGTATTTTCATGAATATTTCTCGTAAACTGCTTNTTCTTTGTCTGTGTGTCCTTCACAAGTGTTATTTCGTAGCACGTGTATTTTCATGAATATTTCTCGTAAACTGCTTATAAAGGAGTGTTATCTTCGTGATTATGATTATTGCTAGCTTCGTGTCCTAGAAAAGAGCAACGGGACTGTGACGTCACATTGTCACCGTCCGAATTAGCGGTAAGAGGACCAGATACACCCTAGAATGCCCCCCTTCAACTAAGGGCACGAGTGACATTCTCTTCAGTGACCCTTTTGTTTTTCAATTGTTTGTACCAGTTTCGGAACTTCTTTCAGATATTTGCTGGACACTATTGTTAGTACACAAACTGACGTGATGTAAGAAAATATGTTTCCCCCCTCCCCCTTCCCGGAACCTTTTTTTTTTTTTGCGTTGGAGGTTGCAGCAATTGCGAAATTAAGACGGGTGTTTGAAATTATACCCACTTCGTCACGAAGGAATCAGGGGAATGTGGTAAAACTGTGGGTTGTGGGTACTGAAGGGTTCAAGGGCAGGTGAACGAGGGTATGAGGCAGTGAATTCGACACAGCTATGGATTATTCTTTCTCATATTCGGTTCTATTGTGAAACCCAATGAGACAATAATTCGCAGAAGTGCAAAACGCGTCGTGCGAATCGGGGGAGGCCATTGCCGCTGCACGAAGGGGCGGGGTTGTTCAGTTCAGTAGTGACAACGGCCGAGTGCGGTTGGGCGAGAGCGGCTTCGCTCTTTTGAAATAAAAAAAACCGTGTGTCGCGCAGCACGGTATTTAACAGTAGAGCGATATTATCATTTTGATCTCTATAGCGCCAGCAGTATCGCGTGGTTTCCCTCCCTCCAGTGGCGAACTTTCGGGAGACGGTTCCCCTACACTGCCTCCCCTACATTCCCTCCATCAAAACTGCGCGAATATTATTTTCTCATTTGAACTTTACTATAGTATAAATCTTTTTCTGTCCCATAAATTGCATGAAAATTTGAAATTTTTTTCTTCCGATCGCCATTTTACTATGTCAATGGCGCCCCCCCCCCCNNNCCCCCCCTTTTTTTTCGCACAGGTTAGCCAGTAGAGGAGGCAACCATGACCCCTATCACGGCCATTTTAGCCCAATCCTAGAAGAGCCGCAATGCACGTGTCCCGTAGTTGGTATATTTCCTGCATGCCTAGGCGTAATTACGTCCCAACCATACCCTCGGACCTCCGACTCACCACTTCGACTTCGGATAGATTAGGGGGGAAAAGCACTCTGCCCGGCTTGTCTTGGCGAAAATACATACACAAAGCATACCAAATTGCTTCTGTAATATTCTGTGCACAATCATCTGATCGACTATTGTACCACTCATTCAGATGCCACGCTCTCGCTTCTTTAACACTTCCGAAACGAATTTTATGCGCGGAATATTCGTAACACAAGTAGACTTAATGTAGATGTGATTTTCTTCCATGGTTCGTTTGGTAATAAATCCNTGCGCGGAATATTCGTAACACAAGTAGACTTAATGTAGATGTGATTTTCTTCCATGGTTCGTTTGGTAATAAATCCGGGGTTTACGCGCATAGAGTAGACAAGAAATGTCTGAGCGGCTGTTAACATCGGGGTCTTGAGGGCCGATGAAGGTGATGCGAGGTGAGTATGCAGCAGCGCTGGAATGCAAGGGTGGGGGAAACAGAATATCCCCGAGGAAACCTGCCGAACAGCGGCATTGTCCGGCAAACGATTCCCACGTGCGAAAATCCTGGAGCAACTCCACCGGGAATCGAACCCGGTTCGCCTTGATGGAAGGCGAGCGCTCGAGCCACTGTGCCACCGTGGGCTCTCCACGCGCATGGAGAACTGGCCGGAAATGAGAGAGCCTGAATAGCGATGAACATGGATACATTTCAAATAAGGATGCGTCTTATATCCCCAACTTAATTTCCTCAAGCACCGCGTTACCACCAACGACACACTGAGTGGTGGCAACTGCGATGTCTCGGCTGCGGAAAACAACGCGCCGCTATCAGATGGCGGACTGAGCCAACGACGGATTCCAACAACTTGGCACATTGCCAACTTGCAAAGGTGGTTCCGCTCCAACGGCACCGTCTCTGCCGCATACTGAACTGTTAGGAAATCGCGTTTAGCAACCATAGGCATGTATGCCACATACTACTACTAAACTTACAGGATTCTCCCTACGCATGGCTCATGCTCGATAAATCTATATATCTTGACACAGGCAGCCCGACACCCNAAACTTACAGGATTCTCCCTACGCATGGCTCATGCTCGATAAATCTATATATCTTGACACAGGCAGCCCGACACCCGTTTTGCAGTTATCACTATATGTGTGACGGCTTGCTCAGTTCCTGGCGAGGGCTTCCATTACATGCTTGCCAAAGAAAATTGGCTAAATCTGCAGATGAACTGGCATGCAAAATGATAGACGGTACCGATACTCGGAGCAGTAAACAGCAATAATGTGCACGCGGATAGTAGGTAATATAACCTGTAATTTTAGCAATATGCTGTGATAGTCAACAAAAACTATATTAACAACGACGTTTCTAGATTGATAATTTTTTGGAAATTATATACTGACGCNAAACTTACAGGATTCTCCCTACGCATGGCTCATGCTCGATAAATCTATATATCTTGACACAGGCAGCCCGACACCTGTTTTGCAGTTATCACTATATGTGTGACGGCTTGTTCAGTTCCTGGCGAGGGCTTCCATTACATGCTTGCCAAAGAAAATTGGCTAAATCTGCAGATGAACTGGCATGCAAAATGATAGACGGTACCGATACTCGGAGCAGTAAACAGCAATAATGTGTACGCGGATAGTAGGTAATCTAACCTGTAATTTTAGCAATATCCTGTGATAGTCAACAAAAACTATATTAACAACGACGTTTCTAGATTGATAATTTTTTGGAAATTATATACTGACGCNCTGTGATAGTCAACAAAAACTATATTAACAACGACGTTTCTAGATTGATAATTTTTTGGAAATTATATACTGACGCCATCATGCCTGATTTTAATCCAACGAGTATTGCGTGACAAAACCCATACTCATTTGGTTCGGGATCCGCTGTGATCAGCCATCAACCTCTTTGCATAACCGTCTGACGTGAACTCCCAAACGGCGAATGTTCGTATTTCGTTATCGTGCTTCATAACTTGCTATATCCTTTATATTACAACAACTTCACATCTTCGGATCGGGTACTTTATCTCACTTTTATATAGCCGATTTATCAAGAAGGCATGAAAATATTATCAGTTAAAAATGAGTACTGGCAGGAGCAGTGTGGACAATGGATCAACACCACACGCAAGGGCCTCACAGTATTCGATTTAACAAACCTAACTAGACGAAAGGTATAAAAACTTACGACGAAACTAATTTAAAAAAATGCCTACATCAGCTTAACTAATGTTCCAAGAAACGACTCCTACCCTTGGGACAAAGATAACACAATAGGAACGCACCTTAACCCTTTTGCCAAAGCAGGTAGAAAACTGTTCGCAGTTCGACTGTGATCGTCATTGGTTTGCGCGTGTTGTGTGATGAAGTGTTGGATATTTAACGTTTATGCAGTGATGGAATCGTCTTCTACGGGTATTTAATATTTAATTTATGCATTAATAACAAGTAACTACAAATTAATTCTAAAGTAAGAAGATAACAACTAAACTTGAGAAAATTCGGCCCAAAATTCACAAGTTGTCAGACTTTGCAATGTTATATTTTTTGAGTTAAGTGTAGTCAGT
The DNA here is from genome assembly GCA_002778355.1 of Clitarchus hookeri. Lineage (NCBI taxonomy): Eukaryota > Metazoa > Arthropoda > Insecta > Phasmatodea > Phasmatidae > Clitarchus > Clitarchus hookeri. The sequence goes on from NQII01001563.1 coordinate 468,279, forward strand.
GATTAACTTTTGTGTTTTTCTTATTCATAACTATTTTTACTTATAAAAAATATACCCATTCGTTGCGATTTTATGCGATTGTTTAGATTTTGTACATTTTGTCGATAGATACGTGGCCCAAGCGGAAATAATTTTTTGCTGTGTGGCACTCTACTTACCCGAAGAAACGATTACAAACAATGGTTGACTTCTTGAAATCTTTCTTCATTAATAAAACCTTTGATGAACACCAAGAGAAGCAAATAAAAGTCCTTGCGAAAAGAGAAGATGAAAAAATTCTGTTTTNAATAAAACCTTTGATGAACACCAAGAGAAGCAAATAAAAGTCCTTGCGAAAAGAGAAGATGAAAAAATTCTGTTTAAATGGGTTCAGAAACAAAGACGTCAAGATTTATTCTCCAGGCAATACAAAGATTGGCTTGAAGAAATAATCGTCGTTGAAGTGACGCAGCTTTCATTTAATGAAAATGTCACGCCTGAATCTAGTGGAATAGGTCGTCCAAAGAAGTTATTNTTGAAGTGACGCAGCTTTCATTTAATGAAAATGTCACGCCTGAATCTAGTGGAATAGGTCGTCCAAAGAAGTTATTTTAGGAAATTTCACGAAAAACTAAATTAAGAAAAGTGAAGAGTTTACTGAAGGATTTTGATTCTGAAGAAATAACGTGTATTGCTGAAGTGAGTGAACATACCAGAGGTAAACGAGACGCCGCTAATATGATAAAAGAAATTTCTGCGGCTTCACCAAAACGCGCCACACGTTACGTAATAGCAAAAAATACTATAGATGCGGGACCGAAAGTGCGACCTTTTACTCCTGATGACGCATTGGCATTTTTGTTTACAACAATTTTACTGTCGATCAATACAAAAACACTCAACAAGAGGCTAGAGAAAGAGGCTGCAACTTACACCCTTCATACGATCAGTTACATAAGGCTAAGCAAAAGTGTTACCCTGCTGTGGAAAACATTATAGTAACTGATATATCTGCTGAGGTTAATCTTCAGGCTGTTGTAGACCGCACAGCTCCAAGACTATGCCAAGATGTGCTTGGAGACGTCTTGACAAGTCTCAACAATACTCGGATTTACAAATGGGACTGTGATGGCTCATCTGGTCACAATATATACAAGCAAGCATNACAAGTCTCAACAATACTCGGATTTACAAATGGGACTGTGATGGCTCATCTGGTCACAATATATACAAGCAAGCACTTGCAGACTCGGAATGCACTGGTGAATACATGTTTATTGTATCGTTCGTACCAATACGAATTATTGGAGCTAACAGCGAAATTATATGTCAAAATCTCCGTCCATCTTCGCCACGATTCTGCCGTTTTATTAAATTTATATACAAAAAAGAAACAACTTCGCTGATGAAAGAAGAATGTGAAGATATGGAGAAACAAATTGAATTACCGTTGCCCACGAAAATCACAAAATTAAACAAAGATGTCACCATTAGCCATCAATTCATTTGGACAATGATAGATGGAAAAATATGCAACGCGTTAGCAGACAATAAATCCACACAAAAATGCTACATTTGTAAAGCTGNAATAAAACCTTTGATGAACACCAAGAGAAGCAAATAAAAGTCCTTGCGAAAAGAGAAGATGAAAAAATTCTGTTTTAAAATGGGTTCAGAAACAAAGACGTCAAGATTTATTCTCCAGGCAATACAAAGATTGGCTCGAAGAAATAATCGTCCTTGAAGTGACGCAGCTTTCATTTAATGAAAATGTCACGCCTGAATCTAGTGGAATAGGTCGTCCAAAGAAGTTATTTTAGGAAATTTCACGAAAAACTAAATTAAGAAAAGTGAAGAGTTTACTGAAGGATTTTGATTCTGAAGAAATAACGTGTATTGCTGAAGTGAGTGAACATACCAGAGGTAAACGAGACGCCGCTAATATGATAAAATAAATTTCTGCGGCTTCACCAAAACGCGCCACACGTTACGTAATAGCAAAAAATACTATAGATGCGGGACCGAAAGTGCGACCTTTTACTCCTGATGACGCATTGGCATTTTTGTTTACAACAATTTTACTGTCGATCAATACAAAAACACTCAACAAGAGGCTAGAGAAAGAGGCTGCAACTTACACCCTTCATACGATCAGTTACATAAGGCTAAGCAAAAGTGTTACCCTGCTGTGGAAAACATTATAGTAACTGATATATCTGCTGAGGTTAATCTTCAGGCTGTTGTAGACCGCACAGCTCCAAGACTATGCCAAGATGTGCTTGGAGACGTCTTGACAAGTCTCAACAATACTCGGATTTACAAATGGGACTGTGATGGCTCATCTGGTCACAATATATACAAGCAAGCATTTGCAGACTCGGAATGCACTGGTGAATACATGTTTATTGTATCGTTCGTACCAATACGAATTATTGGAGCTAACAGCGAAATTATATGGCAAAATCTCCGTCCATCTTCGCCACGATTCTGCCGTTTTATTAAATTTATATACAAAACAGAAACAACATCGCTGAGAAAAGAAGAATGTGAACATATGGAGAAACAAATTGAATTACCGTTGCCTACGAAAATCACAAAATTAAACAAAGATGTCACCATTAGCCATCAATTCATTTTAACAATGATAGATGGAAAAATATGCAACGCGTTAGCAGACAATAAATCCACACAAAAATGCTACATTTGTAAAGCTGGTGGAAAATCATTAAATTTAGTTGAGTCATCTGCTGAGCATGTCGCGGACCCAAACATGTAGATGTTTGGTATCTCCAGCCTGCATGCATACATAAGGACTATGGAATGCCTTCTCAAAATTGCCTATCGCCTATATATTAAATAATGGCAAGTAAGAGGCACCGAGAAAAAAGAAATGATGAGAAAAAAAACTAAGAAATTGTACATAAATTTAAGGTTGTGGGTCTCATTTAGACAAAGTAAGACCAGGAATGGGAACTAGCAACGATGGCAATACTACTAGGAGCTTTTTTGCTAGTTCCCAAACAACTGCTAATATTACTGGTTTAGACGAAAAATTAATCTACAGATTAAGCATCATATTGCGAACCATTGCAACAGGTAGAAATAGATGCAACAAAATAAAGATTTTATTGTGAAGAGACAAGAGTCTTGTATTTTAATTTGTATCGTTGGTACATCATGCCTCCAACCCTGCACAAGATCCTTGTTCATGGTTACATAATTGTACAAGAATCTATCATACCAATAGGCCAGATGTCCTAAGAGGCCGCAGAAGCAGAAAATAAAGAAATCCGGAAAGTAAGATTGGGTCACACATGCAAAAGCTCACGAGCAAGATAAAATTTAGATTCAATCAAATATATGATGATCTCTTCTGACCCATTTATAACGTTATTAAGAAAATAACCCACAAAACAACTGAGCTAATATAACAAAGACATATATTTCTTACTAAAATAGAAAATAAACATTATGTATATACAATACCAAGTTATGTTTTTTTAGGTTAATCACCAAATAAAGGGATGTAGTACAGTGAATGTCATTTTATTTTATTATTTAAANAAAAAACAACTGAGCTAATATAACAAAGACATATATTTCTTACTAAAATAGAAAATAAACATTATGTATATACAAAGTTATGTTTTTTTAGGTTAATCACCAAATAAAGGGATGTAGTACAGTGAATGTCATTTTATTTTATTATTTAAANAAGTTATGTTTTTTTAGGTTAATCACCAAATAAAGGGATGTAGTACAGTGAATGTCATTTTATTTTATTATTTAAACGATTTTAGAACCAGGACCCGTAACAGGACTTTTGTCCCTCTAGATAGGTAAAATCGAATACTGTGGGCCAGCAAAGAAAGAATAGAAGCAAGGAGAGGTCTGGTGATAATACACCAGAATTTCAAACGGAAGATACGTAAGAAAGTGGCGATATTAATTCCCAGCGTTCCAGAAATTCGCAAAACCAAGAAGAGATGACCCTGCAACTAACATAACTCGCCCACTAGCACAGTAAACGCCGAGTGTGTAACAGGATATCATTTACTTGCAAGAGGAAGTAACTGCAACACGGAATACAGCGTAAAAGGGTCCTGTCGATGGTCAAACACTACTTTTTTGTATCACTATACGAAAACAGGATNAACACGGAATACAGCGTAAAAGGGTCCTGTCGATGGTCAAACACTACTTTTTTGTATCACTATACGAAAACAGGATGTGATATTAGGAGCGGTTAGTTCTTTGAAAAAAGGCGTTTAGATACCTTCCACGATGGAATCTACGCCATCACTTACACAAGATAAATCAGGTAGGAATGTNTGAAAAAAGGCGTTTAGATACCTTCCACGATGGAATCTACGCCATCACTTACACAAGATAAATCAGGTAGGAATGTCACCTAAAATTATCATTATAGCGCTGCCCAACTGGTACGTAAACTGCGAGATGCAATGTGTCTCAAATACACGTATTTGCACATGCCGACAGCAGCAGCATGCTGCCAGTCAGCACAGTAGAGACGGACAATCTAATAGTTACGCAAGGACTCCCGCACTGGACGCGGGCTTCATGTTACCTGGTTATGCGCGGTCCTGGCGCTGTGGGGGTGACCCACCTCGAATATCTCCTCCCCCCC